>VXBJ01000259.1:103934-310541 GCA_013400055.1 Nycticryphes semicollaris
TTTTTTTACAGTAATGTTTGAATAACCAATAAAGTTGAGTCCCGGGAAGGGGGTGAATGCGGATAACACGGGCTTGTCTTCACTATGGAATAACTGGAGTCCTAACTCAGACATTGCTTCTAATTTGACTCATGTCCACACACACACAAACTCGGTGCTGAAGAGTGGTGATGTTTTCAATTTGAGTTGGCTTACCCATGAGGAATAAGCTATAGCTCAGATAACCACAATTCATCAGCTGCTAACACAATCTGCCCGCACGGCACAAGTGCGATTTTGCTTGACTCTGGCTGCTCCTGCTTGAATGGGCTTACCTGGAGAGCAGGCAGCTCTTGCCTGCTTCCCTGCTACGGGCACAGCAAAGACACCATCAGTTCGACCATGAGGCAAGCAACGGCACATTTGTCAATGGGAATGTTCCCACACTGCTGCTACCTAACTGCCGTGTTTGTCACAGCTCGCTGGCGGTGGTTGCTGTCACTGCATGGCTGTGGCAAGCAGGACAGGAGGGCTTTGCAGCAGTGCAGCACTTGCTGATGCTCAGAATGGGGCACAGCTGCAACAAGATGTTAAAAGCAAGAAATTGTTTTCACCCCAGAAATACATTTCCTGTCAGTTACCAGCTGGTATGAGAAGGTCAGTTATATGTCAGAGGTATATGCTAATATATATCTGTAAAAATGAATCTAGCCGTACTTGGCTAGCAGCAGCAAGAGCTCCTGCTTTGGGAGAAGCAGTTTCTTTGTTGGCTCTCTATGCAAATTGCTACCAGGAAACACAGGTTAATATTTCTACAAACGTTTTGAAGTCAAAGCAAAAAAGGTGGACACAAAAGCAAATATGCATCTTAGGTGTACCCAGGGAGTGCTTTTTTAAGAGGAAGAAGACACTAATGCAGACACCCGGGTCTGTGTGCAGAATGAAAATTTCTAGATGCTTTGCAAAGAATTTGGCTCAGAGTTAGGGACCAGGTGAACGTCCTGAGACGGAAGTGCTTTAGGAGTATGCCTCTGTCGGTCCAGAGTTCCCACAGAGCTGTTGGCATTTGTTTTGGACTTAGCACAAGTTACCTTCAGAGTCGTGATCTTTGAGGTTTCTGTAGCAGTTGTGGATGCGTTGTGCCGTTGTCAGCATAACAAACACGACATGGCTAACTGCAGGTCTGGAAGGGATGCACAGATGAGGTGGACAAAATGGTGCCAACATAATGCTAAATAAATGCACCCCAAATACTTATGAACCCCTAAGGTCCTCAGTGCCAATGTGCAATACAACCATTTCAGTGTAGACAAGGTAGGATCTGCTCACTCAACTGCAATCCTCAGGCACACGGAGGTTCAGCTCCAATTGCAAGAAACCCAGCGTATCTCTTTTATATTTGTCTTGGAAAACTTATTCTGGATCTTACCCTTTCCCACTAAGAGCTGCCTTCTGGTATGCAGCAGCAAGGCCAGTGCAGGATGGTGGTGTAAAATTGTGCAAGACAGCATAGCTTACCAGCCTGTGGCAGTGGGACACCTTTAATAGGAGTATGTATGAGTGAAGCATTTAGCATGTGTATCATCATATTTGTCAGTTGAAGAGATTGCTTTGGGCTGGACCATACTGTCTATGGTTCTGAATCAAGGCTGCATCTTCAGACAACAAATAAATGATTTCCATGATGCAGTCTATTAAGCTGGGGCAGCAAAACATGTTTACAATAATGTATTTGACCTGTACTATGATTGCAGTGGTGCCTGGTGCACCAGAGGTATTGCTCTGTATTCAACAGTGATATTCATGCATGGCATTAAATATATTAAATATTTATTCCTTATTCTTAAACTTTATTTGTATTGATGCTAAATGGTGATCACTTCAGTAGGTTGAGCTTGCTGAAAACATGTGCTAACATAAAATCAAATTTTGTCACTCATTAGGGCTGTAAAAATCCACCATTATTGGATTTCTCCCTCTTCTGTAACGTAATGCCGGAGCTGAGACACTGTGAAGTTGAATTTGTGGCAGTTTTGTTGTCTGGCTTACCTGGGAGCTGTTTCCTGCATTTGGTAGTATACTGATCCCTGGGAGTCATGATGCTCTGTTGCCTCTCACACTTTTTCCTGTGCTAACACTTGGAATACTACGCTCTCACCTTGCAGTCAGGGCAGCATTGTTTGAAAAGCGGGCTCTTCTTGGGCTCCTTGGCTTTCACAGGGATTTGCTTCTCCAAAATGTGTTTTTTCTGATGTCTGAGAACTCCTGGTGCATTTTTCAGTTTAAGTCTTCCCATCCTCGTCCTCAAATGAGGAATCCTTCCACAGACACAGTGTTTTCTTCTTGTTGCGGGCCACTTCTAGAGAAGCAAAATTTGTGGGGGTTGTTCTGTGGGAGAAGAATACTGGCACTAGAGATTTTGGAGGGGCATACTGAGAAGACTGTCATTCCGACTGGTGCTCCACAGGGGTCTGTCAGAGCTGTTCCGTATTTCATGAGTGGCTCAAATGTCGAGTTGGAGCATGTGGGCATTCAGCCTGCAGATGTCAGCAAGCTGAAACGGTTTCAGGCACCCTGGAAGAGGAGAGGCGAAGTCAGAGTGATTTTTGACAGTCACAAACTCCAGAAAACCAAGCAGGGTGCGAGTCTGTAAGGTTTTGTGCAGAAGTTCATCTTTGTACAGGAATAATAGCGTATTCAAAGGCAGACTGAGGAAAGGCTGGCTAGGCAACACGAGCTAAAGAGAAAAGGATGTGGAAATTTGGTGGATCACAAATTAACCAAGACTCAGTAGCATCGCACTGTTGTGAAAATGGTAAATGGAAAAATGAGATGTAAAAATACAAGGGTTTTTTTCTAAGATATTAGAATAATCTTTTCACCCTACTCAGCCCAGGTGGGTCCTTAGCTGGAGCATTGAGCTTATGTGGGAGCAAGGGTACTTCAGGAAAAATACAGACCAAATTAAGCATCCAGAGGAGAGCAACAAGAATGATCAGATACCTAGAGAACATCACTTACAAGAAAAGACTAAGATAATTGTTTGGTCTAGGGATGGTAAGAGTAAAGGGGAAAAAAAGTTAAAAATCTTTAGAAATACAGAGTTAGTGGCAAAATTAGTTGAACTTAAACTGTTGCTTTAAGTTGATACCAGGGCAAGAAATAATCTTACATTGCAGAAAGAAAATTTAGACTAAGATCCATAGGAAAATAATTGAGATTTTAGTAATAGTCAAATGCTGGAATAAAATCCCTGGGGTACTTCAGTATCAGCAGCTTTGGGGAGTGGTTTAACAGCTGTGTTGTTACAGCTATGATGGCCTAGGCATGTAAGAATGGAAAAGACTAGAAAGATGTGGTGCTTTTTTTATTATATCAATTGATTTAGCTAGAAAAAACATACAAGGCTTTCATGCTCACAAGCCATTTCTCCGATCTGAAACCTCTGAATGGTTTTGGTACAGCTGCTTCTGTATGAAATGGGGAAGGATGTTCTGTATGATCACTTGAGGGTTCTTATATCCCCGTTTGCAAAGATGTAATGATTAACAAAATCTTTCTGTCTTGGGATAGATGGGTGTTCAGGGACTGGGGAGGGAAGGCATGTGATGAAAGCAGAGAAAATAGCTCTCCTCTACCCTGCAATTGTGGACATTCCCTAAAATATTCTCTCTATGAAAAAATCCGGTTTATTACTTTTCAGGAGTGGATGAGAATCAGTGAGTGTTAAACCAGATGCTTTATTAGTGGCAGGTGGTTTTGGATGGTAGCATATACTTTATGACAAATTATATTGTGTGTATCCACAAAGTGTTTGCCTTTTTATCTTAGAGACTAAAAAAAATTCTGAGGATTTAGAAGGCAAGAGGTCAAATTTTCCCCTACCTTTTCCCCTAATTATATACAGTGAAATACTTGCAGTCGTTACATTTTAATGAAAATTAAATTTAATTCTTTTTAAGAAGTCTAAAAATACATGATGAAAAATTTAGTGAGCACATAGAAAATACTACTGCTGGGGATATTAATGAGAATGAATTTGTACAGATTGCTTTAGGGTGGTAACAGATATAAATAGTATTAAAAGACACAGTTGTACTGCAGATAACTTGCAAATGTTTTTCAATGTATTTTTTCCTCTGGAGATGTATCTCCAGAGTAGAAGTATTTACAATAGAAACTGCCAAAAATTGTCAAGTAACGTACAAAAAAAAGGTAAATATATTCACAGATCTCAGAAGCAGAATGGAATAGATATGCTATACTGCTTATAAATGAGAAATTTGTGTTCCTGGAGAGGAAGTTGTATGCTTACACATCCATAGCTAAGGACCTGCAGTAAATTTGAGTATGTATCCAAACCAAGGTGCTGAAGTAGTGCCTTGTCAGCGTAGCAGACAAAACTGGTAAGCCTTTCAACTAGTATAACTTGTTTAGCTACTTTTATAACCTCAAAAATAATAGCTACATCAGTTTTTTATTTTTACTTTTGTCTTCATATTCTGTATCTGAAAGAACAGGAACTTTTGAGTTTTCATTCTGATTTTCATGTAATTAATTAAACGTGCAAGAACTGTGTAAAATTTTACCAACTCACATGCCAGCCTGGGTCTTGGTGTGCATTTCTAAACTGTGACCTGCTGCTTTCAAATGCTGCAGTGTTTCTTACACTGTTAGCAAAAACATTTAAAAAGAGTGAGTTGCAGCAATAACAATAATAGCAATGTCAATTTAAGCATCAAGCTAATCTAACTCACTCACTTCTAAGAGAAAATATTTCACCTTTCATTTCAATTTTTCTCTGCATTCCTTTTTTCCGTCTTGAGCTTTGAGAAAAACACCGTCTTTTTTCCATGAATGCTTTTGATTTTTTCCATGGATCTAACCTCTGTTATGGTTATGAAGCTCTGAAGCTCTGTTATGGGCACTTGGCATTTCATCCTCTGCCTCTCCTTTTGTTCCACTGAACAACCAGGAAGGAGGAACACAGAAGAGCAAAGCCAGGAGAATAAGATTGCCTCTTCCCAACAAGCTGGTGTTACATCTAGGTTTATAAGTCATTTTGCTCCCTGCTCTCCTACTCCTATACACGCACATTTCGTAATAACTTTTATAATAATAAAGATGTAAGTCCCCATTTTGTTGGCCTTAGATCGATCCATCTTTTGTGTCTTTTCATAGGGAAAACGCCGTGCTGTGTTCTCCTGGTGTCACAGAAACTCCTCTGAGGACAGGCTGTGGCTCTGAGCCAGAGAGAGCCACTTCTTTCTCTGTACACACTGTTTCGCTGTCTACAGTACTACAGAAATATGAAAGTATATGAAATATATACATATATGAAACTCCATATATACTAAGAATATAAGTCATCATATATTTTTACTCCTATTCTGTACCGGAGTGCAACTAAAACCCTTTAAGAATCCCTTTGTGGAAAAGAAGAGAGATGTGAGAGTACAGTTAGAGTGTGTGGCAGTCTTTTTCAAAGGACTTGAAATTGGATTTTGGCCGACTCATAGTAGGGGTTTACCAGCTTATTGGCTACCATGGAGAGTCTTACTGATTTTCATAATCAATCCTTTCTTGATAAAGATTCCATTTTGATTAGCATCATTTTGGCTTTACAGTACAAAACTCCTAAAAAATGATTCTTAATGTTTCTCTCTTCCTGTTTCTTCTGTTCAGTCCTGGATCTATCTGTAGCCCCTGTTTGTGTAACTCAGGGTTTCTCATCATGCTGTTAGCATTTGCTCCAAAACTGTGCCACAGTTCTAGTTCGGTCTGTTGGATACATGATGATAGTCTTATCAAAGATCGTTCTTCTACTATTTCAAAGAGAACCCCAAGCCCCAGACGATCAAAGTCTGATGAAATGACAAGCAAAGTATTAAAACATAGGTGGTTGGGAAACACCAGGAATGCTGGTAAATTTATAAGAGGGCTTGGAGGATCCACATAGCTTTATAGTCCATAGTTGCATTTGCAGTCTGTGGATAGTTCTGTGACTCAAATTGACATGTCTAGTTCACCCTGCCACAGTGGTGTGTGGGTGCTGGACCATGGATCACCTTATGGTGGAATGAGGGAGTGGGGCATGAGGATAAAACAACCCAAAAAGCAGCCAATGCAGGGCCACATGTGTTTGTTGTGACACAACTCATTCAAAGTTATGCCGTTCTCCCATTATTTAAGGGCATTTATTCCTCACTTAAAATTGCTAGTAGTGCGGGCAAACTAATGAACAGGACAACCCTGGTGAACTATCTAGTTCTAGCAGCCTTATCATGACAGCACAGAGCTAAACCTGGGCAGAACCTGTCTGAAAAGTTATATATACACTTGATAAACGTGCTTGAGCTCTGTGTTGCCAGCGTAAAATTGCTTCCAGAACCTGAGCTAGCTAAAGTCTGAAGACAGCTCAACCAAAGCTCTGCTACACTACACATTCCTGGCAGAAATATTTCATTGACCTATTTTCCCGGTTTTAGTCAAATTTGCTTTGGAAATGATGCTTATGCTTTCATGGCCTCTGCTTTTCAGTCTCCAGAAGTTACTTCTTTTGACCTGTTAGTCAGGTTTCAGCAAACCTAACAGAGGGGTAGAGATCTCAAAGATAGGATGGATGTTCCTGAGGGTTTAAAGGTGAAACCTGCTATACTGACAGGGCACAATTGATACATAAGTTTGAGTGTCTTTGTAATCATCATATAAGCCATATGGTTCAGGTAGTATTTTAAATTACCCAGCTGTAGCAAAGCTTTTTGTCACTGCTCACACCTTAATATGGAAAGGGTGGTCCAGCTGCTGTGGCAACCCTGTATTCTCCTCAGATGGTCTGTGGCAAAGACAATGGAGAGCCAAAGTCAAGCCTAGTAGAAAGAAATGCCACTAGACTAACTATAAAGCATTATACCACACATATGCCCAATCTGCTTTTTTTTTTGGTGTGTGTTTTTATACATGCTATAGGCTGTGTCCTTCCTGAAGTGACACAGTGTACAAGTTAGAAGTTCCAAAACCAGCCCAATTTTTAAAATATCACTTAAAAAAACTCTCCTGTAACCAAGCTTTTTAAAGAAGTTAGTTATTTTATTTACATCCTCAAAGCTCAAAAAAAGTTTCCTTGAATTTAATTTCAGGCTTTCTTATACAAACAAATAAAGAAAGAAGAGTTGATGAGATAATTTAGTCCCCAAACGAACTTGTTTGTGAGGGAAGACTAGAGACTGAAGTTATTGTTCTGCTAGAGATTCCTGAAGAGTGTAGCTTCATAGCTACCCTGTAGCAAAAGGTTGCCATGTTTCAAAACCAAGCACTTGCAAATTGGGAAACCTGAGACTTAAAGATGAAATGTGAATTTCTCAGCTATGTGGACAGGCACTGAACTTAATCTCATACTAAAAATAGAAATTGTGTAATTCTTTTTTAACATCCTCATTAACCTTGTGGTCCCAGCTCTGTATGATGGACTCAAGTTGCATGCAGGAAGGTTTAAATGGGATATTAGAAAAAATTTCTTCACTGAAAGGTTTATCAAGCATTGGAACAGGCTGCCTAGGGAAGTGATGGAGTCACCGTTCCTGGAGGTGTTTAAAAGACATGCAGACAAAGTGTTGGGGGGCATGGTTGAGTGGTAACTGGGCAGTGCTAGGTTAGTGGATGGACTTGATGATCTTAAACACCTTTTCCGATCTAAACAATTCTGTGATTCTATAATGCAAAAGCAGTGCTCCCCAATGGTCCCCTTCTGGATTGTTACAAAGCCCAGCATCTATCTGCAGGTCTTAGGGATGCTGAGACTCAGGACTACAAGCGCTCTGTCTTCTGTGCTGTCCCTGCCTTGTCTCAATCTGCCTCACAGTCTTTCCCACCACAAACTCCTCATTCCCGTGCCTTATATTGGGAGTCCCTTGCTTCTAGGCTGCACTGGCTGCAGGAGAGAGAGCACACCAGGACGGGGAGGAATAGTGAGAGGGAAAGTCTGGCTCTGCCTTTGCCGCTCCAACGGGAGGCATGTAAAGCACATGGGGATGCATATGTATAGTGCAGATGCCTGTGGGAGGAATGAAGGGGATGACGTGTGCTCAGCTCAGGCAGAAACTATAGATAACTGTCAGACTACAACAAGTCTCCCAAGCACACGCAAACTGTTTTTTTTTTTTTCCCAGAAGCTCCAAACATAGCCAAATTTGTACATATTTTCTTGAGAAGAAATTAAAAAGAGATTTTATATGTGCCATGTCAGACAAGCTTAGCTACGCTGTAAGCCCAATATGTGATCCCTGGTATTTGTCGAACTACCCTCTGTAAGTCAAGCATTATATTGGTTTTTATTAGTCAATTAACATTTGTAACAGCTCTTCAGGTTTTTGAATTAACTTTCTTCCTTTTTCACTGGAGAGAAGACTGAGGCAGAAAAGTAGATTTTAAGGCCAGAAAGAGCCACTGTGATCTTGTCAGGATCTTGTGTATAACATGGAGCATCAGACATCCTTAAATAAATTCTTTGCCACACAAGTCTAATAGTTTTCTTAAGGAAAAAAAATGTTGATTAAAAAAATGCTCAGTGATGGAGAGTCCTCTACAGACCTGGGCTATTATTGCAGACCTAAACTATTATTTTAATGGTTATCCTCATTAATTGTAATTTGAATTTAATTAGCCTCAAATTCTGCAAATTGGATCTTGATAGAATTACCTTGATCTTTGTCACGAAATGTTTGTTTCTTACATAATGTAGTTACTTATTGTGAGGAAGTTCTCTGTTGCTGTTCTTCATAACCCCAACAGTTTGAGGTACTGGACTCTGACTGCAGAGTTAATTTTCTCAGCTTTTCATCATTTTTGTGACTTTTTGTTCCTGTTTCTCTTGAAGTGGGGCTGCTTCAGCTCATCACAGTATTGCACTCAATTTGTAAAGATAATCTATCCAAAGCCATTATCATCTTTCCTGCTAAAACATGACCGTTCATCAGAAGCATTTGGCACAAATGTGCTAATCATAATTAATTTAGTGACAGGAGGCAGGTAGATTTCTATTCTCTTGTTTAGCCGTAGCAAGTGGAAGTCTTTGTCCAGAGCTGCTGCCTCCCAAGGCAGAAGCAACACATAATCCTACGAAAAGCCAAGCAGTACTCCAGCACCATCCCCTTCTAGCTTTGTTGGTGAAGCTGCTGGTGAAGCTCCGCTGCGGTTCTGTGGTGGGGCAGGGATGACAACACAACTTCCTTATTCCCAGGCTGCCTCTTCGAAACCTGCACCCTTTCGAAGCTGTGGTCTGCACAGCCCTTTTATGTAGTTCAGGCATGGTATGTGATCGCATTCGGGCAGGAAATGATTCATAAAATTTAATAAAAGGAAAGATCATTGGACAGTGTAATTTGACCTCCTATAGCTACTGAATTATTTTTTTTTTTAATCTGAGAATGCCTGCATTCAGCCCAACTGCTTTTATTTAATTTAAATATAACCTCTGTTAGGGTAAAGTGCACATTACAGAAAGACACCTAACACTGATTACAAGAAAGCAGGAGGTGGAGGATCCATTAAATCATTCGTAGCTTGCCCCACTGTTTAAATCCTCACAATGTTACACATTAATGCCTTATTTCTTATTTGAATGTATCTGGCTTCAGCTTCACTTTCTCAGTGTTTGCTGTGTTTCAGATCAAAATAATTTAGCGCCAGTATCTTCCCCATGATACTACTTCACTTTACCCAAGTTGCCTAATTCTTTTTTTCTATGCAAGGCAGTTTCTTCAGCCTGCAAGTACTGTTTTTAGCTTCTTTTTCCTCGCCCTTTCCAATTTCTAACACTTTTTGAAAAACATGTATGTGGGAACTGTACACGCTGTTCCAGCATCCGTCTCATTATATCTGTAAACAGAGGTAAAATCATTTCACTTAGGTCAGCAACTGCATTAGCTGCCTTTGCAGCAGATCCTCCCTGGGAGCTCAGGATATGGATTGTATTAAACTTTCACTTTGATCCCTAATCCCTTCCAAGAGTCACTGGCATTTCAGGGTCCAGTCCCCACTCCCTATTCTGAGATGTGAGTGTTTGCATTTGGCTGTATTAAGATGCACAGTGGTTAAAGAGGAACAGTCTACTGGACACTCCAGATTGCTCTACTTCACTACGTCTTCTGCACTATTTACCACTCTTCTAAATTTTTATAACTTTGCACGTGTCATCACCAATGGCTTTGTATTGAGCCCTGAAAAACATGAAATCTATAAAAAACTTTCTATCTAACAGTGTTTTCTCTATGATTATTTTTTTTTTAATCTTTCACTTGACCAATTCTTTACTTACAGCAACTATGCACTATAATATTTCATTGTGGCTTTTAAAAATCAGAATGTTGTGCTGCTAAGTTACTAATTTACTAATACAAGTGAGAATTCCTTTATCAGCTAGAGGTGATAACTTCTCCATGAGTAAATTTCACTCTTAAGAGCATGATATTCTGTAGAATTCTGCTAAGTAATGTCATTTGTCTTTCTTATCAGCTTTTCTGGTATTTTGCTTGAGATAGATGCCAGTCTCACATCCGATGGTTAGCTGGATCACAATGTTTCCCTTCTCTGAAGATTGTCATATAGCAGCTGTCTTTCAGTCATTTGGATTTCCCGTGTTCAGAGATTCTTTATGACTTAATGTCAGCAGTGATTAGAAGCATCAGACACAAGAAAATGCATGATCATGGCCAATATTTGGCCTTTCCCAGCAATTCTGTTCTTTTCAGTCCTAGCTCCCCTCCTCCTGAAGCNGCTGAATACCATTCTCCCAACTTCTTCCCATTTCTCACTTGCACATGAAGCTGGTGGGCTGCTAGGCGCCCAGCATCCTGCAGTGGTGGAGATGGGCTCTTCTGTCCCAATGGGGGAGGGCAGAGCTCATAGATGATCAGAAGAGAGCATGGTCCAGGTAGGACCATGAATATGTGCACTTCTCCAGATTTTACAAGCAGTGTTTTCTTGGTCTTTTGGTTCAGTGCAGCTCAACAATTTCAAGTGCTGTTTTCAGCCATACTTGTAGATCCACTAGCCATGAGCCTTCTGACTTGGTTTTTATTCCTCTACATTCATTCTCAAATTCAATTTATCTGCACGCCACTATTGACATTGGTGGTAGTAGCAGAAGCACCTCTTGGCTGTACGTGTATCTAGGGCATTGGTGTTCAGTTGCTGAGGCAGTTCTTCATACTATGTTGCTGTGGTAACCTCTTGTCCTAATTCTGTAGAAAGTTCCTGTACAAAGCCTGAAGCATGCATGGTGTATTCTTATTTGATGCAAGGCCATGATTCTTCTTTTCAGACACTAGAAGTAAGTCTGCTGAACACTTCTACCTTTCATGCAGTTCTAACGTACTGCCATCTCCATCTAATAAACACTCTACACGCTTTTAAGACTTCTTTTGTTCACAATATCCTTCTAAAAAGCATACCATATTTTCTCTTTAGCGTTGCAACTTGTGTATTTTCCTTTGGGTCTGTATCATTCTTAACCAGAATTTTACACTTCATAAATTCTTGCTTATATTGTTTGCTATTTATTTCCTGGTTTTCAGTTGTTTGAATACTGCTCTTTTAATTTATTTCTATTTGCTGTCACATATTAATCAACTGAACCAGAATGGGTTTTAAAACAAAGTGGTCCTTCTGGGAAATTGGATGAGCTCTTAACTTTCAGTTTTCAGTTGAATTATGCTTTCCAAGTCTTTCTCCTCCTTGCAGTTTTGCTCATGAAGGCAAGAGAAGGGAAGTCTAGCATGTGACACTGTTTTGAAACACTAACTCTGAGTCATAGATTCGTATTATAGATTGGAAGGACTCAGAACACAAAAATATTACAATATAAAGAAAATACCTTTTAATGTAAGGTCTCACAAGAAACTGCAGCAATTCTTTTGGCTTCTTCACACCATTACAACTTCCCACTGAAACAGAAAACACACAAGTACAGATGAAATCTTAAAAATTGGCAGATTGTTGCAAAAAATAATCTTGAGACTAGCCTAACCTAACAAAGTCTTTGAAGGTGGCAAGAAGGCTTTACTTACGCAAATGCTGTGGGATAATCAAACTTTCTTAACCCAGAGCTGTATTTATTCCACTGTAGACTATCACCCATAGACTTTGGCCAGGTAGTTCATGCATCTGATGCCTTATTAAATTGTCCCAGTAATAGTGAAAAAAATGGTTTTGTTTACTTCTGGATGAACTCTATACCTGAAACTGCTCCAATTGGAGAATGACTGGTGTTTCTACCATCAACTATAACTGAGAGAAGGCAAATACTGACCTGTTTGTTTGATCTCTATACTATGCATCATTTTACAATGAATTCTCAAGGAAAGAACCATTATGGTTGTGGTTAGTTGTGTAATAGAATAAAAATGGAATGTAGATTTACATGACCTTGAAAAAGTAACCTGATAGCTTTCTGTTTATACTATAACTGATTTTCCAGATCAGGGAAATACGGCTAACCTAATCTATCTGAATTTAGCAAAAGATACTGTGCTGCTGAGGACTAGTAAAGAAATGAAAGAGTTGGGGGAAGGAACTGGGTCAAGAGCACATGCTAAAAGGAAAATGTCTGATCAGAAGGGAAACAGCAAGCAGAGTTATTCAACTCCCAGTTTGGAGACAATCATATTTTTACTACGAAATTTCATGCAAAACCAGGAGTGTAGCAATAAACTTAGTTATTTGCACCATCAATACTGAAGAGAATACAATTCTCACATAACAAAGATGAATTGGTGATTAATTGCCCAGGATGACCGGGCACTTTGGCACTAAAAGTTGTATTTTCTCCCTAAACTGTGCTTTTTCTTTTCTTGTAAGCAACACACGTAGATAGAGAACTATGTATATTAGGAGACCACAGGATGACTGTGAGCCATGAATTTGATAATGGTTATGAAAAACAAAAATGCACTTATGCAACTACTAAGTGAGATAATTCCCAGAGAGAATTAATGGTTTCTCAATATGTGAGTGTGTGTGTATATATATATATATATATATATATGTAAGTATGTATATATATGTACCTTTAGATTTCACTTAATATACTGTGCATGACTATGTTTCGGACAAATTGATTGAAATGAGAGAAAAGTCTCCTAACATGATGGGAAGAATACAGAATTTGTAACATGAGAGGTGAATAAATGAGTTTGGTTTGTCCTAGAATAGAAAAATGAAGGCTGACTGAAGATATGACTGATATTTAAAAATACACCAATGAGTAAACACAATGGAGGAGGAAGAGCTATTTAAACCAAAAGACAATGTTGGCAGAAGAACAAATGGGCATAAAATGACCATGAACAAATTTAAGCTGGAAAGCAAAAGGTTTCTAGTTATTAGAAGACTGTCTTTCAATGAGAAGCAAAGCTCCTCTAAATGGTTTTTAAATGAAGTTCAGTAAGTTTATGATTTGCATTATATGATACAGTTGTCTTCAATAACATGGGATTTGATCCATAACATCAGAGGTCCTCTTAATTTCACATCCTACATAAAACACCAAATAGTCTTGAGATATAGTGACCTCTCAGGCAGTGTGCATCCACTATTGAACAGCAAGTCTAAAATACTCTTTCAGACAGAAAATCAAGAGACATTGTTATTTGGCTAATCACCAGAAGATTTAAACAGACTGAATGTGAAGACCATTTTTCAGAGCTTGCTATGTCTCTAAGGCTCAAACAGAGCAATAATAAGGTTAAGTTTTGTCTGAAAATTGTCACCTCCATCAGCACTGCATTAGATCCTAGTGCTAACCACAATACTGTGTGTCACTTCGTGAGATGCCAACAGATATACTTTCAGTCTGTAAAAATGAGGATGTGAAGACCAGGAAGAATGCTGATTTGAATAATTGCATTCTACTTATCACAGTGTCAGTAATGGAAGACAACATTTCTGTATATGTAAAAGTTGTGAAATCCTCCAGTAGAAGATGATGGGCAGTATTATTCATTCTTATTTGTTTAGGTGAATTTAAAAATGAGCCTAGAAAGGAAAAAAATTAATTTTGGATATTGAGTAAACAGGATGTATTTTGTACCCATTTTTATACCATGTATAGTATGCTTAATTTGAAAAAATGAAAATTGAATATAAACATCAATATTCTAATAATATTAAGGTAGGAAATTGGAATAAGCCTTAAGCTTCTATCTTAACTAATGCCACTGTGCTTTTTAGTGTTGTTGAATGCCACACTCAAGGAACAAACATTTTCCTCAGTTGAACTTTCTTGGTGCTCTCATTTTGTACAGTGGTATGAAACACAGAAACTTCTAAACTAAGGAATCTATTCCTTTTGTTTTTCAGCATCAAAACAATGATTCCTCCGGGGGAATGCCTATATGCTGGGAGGAAAAGGAGGAAACCCATTCAGAAACAGTTAAGTATCATATTCATTGGAGGCATCTCCCTCTGAACATACACGCTAGCAATGAGGTACAAGAAAGATTATCCTCCTATGATCCACTTCCTCCTATGATCCACTGATACAAGAGAGACCTAATCTCTTTCTCTGCAGTGAGAAAGCACTTGGTGGGAGACTGGCTCCAGAAAAGATGCTGAGCATGGGTGAAACCATCCTTACCCATCACTAGGTGTCCCAGGAGAAGGCCAGTGGTGGCTCTGACATGTACCAAAGTTAGTACAGAGTACATTGCTGAGGGGTGGAGAGGGACACTTCTTCTTCTTTTTCATAGGCAGGAGATACTAGTGAACCAAATGTCAGCCTGGCAATGGGCTGGAGGGGTGGCTGCCACCTCCACTATTCTGTGTTCCCTGCTGCCTGTTGAAGGAACCTTTTGAGAAGTTGTGTGCCGAGTGGCACCAATGCCTTTGCACTGCCCCTCTTCCCCCTTCCTTGGCTTAGACTTGCTTGGGGAATCGCTAAGTCCAGCATGTGCGAGCCTGGAAAGTGGGTCAGTTCAGCCAACTGAAAAAGCAGGCTGGTGACTAACTTTTTGCATAAAGAACACATCATTTTGAATCACTATGTGCTATGGGATCACTTTCATTAGAAGAAAAATAGGAGAGAGCAATTGCATGTGTGATGGCAAAGAAGAAAAAGGGAAAAAAAAGCAATGGGAAGTTGTTACTACAAGATGCTTGAAATGGGAAGGAAGAAAGGTTGCTATCACTCAAGTGTAAAATGATTTCCAGATGTCATAAACCACTCTGTGAAATGAAGCTTTTTAATATAATCATCCCACATCTTCTGTGTTACACTCGATTATATGGTTATGAAACACACATTTTTACTCTGTTAAAATTATGAACTAGCACTGGTGGCCTTCACAGACAATTTAAGGATGAGAAGGTAACAAAAATAGATTTCCCTATTTTCAGTTGTTCAGACATCCTAAAAATAACCCACTTGGCTTAAAACTGTGTGTAATGGTCTAAATTCAAACGGGAGTTTCTCTGAATGAGTGAAATCTGTTGATTTTGTTTGGATTTTGGAGAGTATTTGCACATGAACTGCTTGTTCTCACATAAAAAATTATTTCTTTTACTGTAAAAATATATTAGGTGGCAATTTCAATAGGCAAAGATAATCACATAAGAAAATTATTTTTCCTGCAAAACCTGAATGTTAAATCCAAAATGTATGTAACATTTCTGCACTTCTGTTCACGTGTGGATGTGGATATTTAACTTTATAACTACATGGGTTATGAAACTGCTCCAGTACATGAAATTACCTGTGCAGAACTGTTTATGGATCATAACTTTGGTGAGAAAGGAGGGAGAGTTGCTGTTGCTTTGAGAAGCATAAATCTTCATGTTTGGAGAGTATATAGCTAGCTAGAAGAACTTCTCTCAAAGATGACTTCTAGATAAATACAATGGTTAAGAAAACTACCTATAAACAAAGGACGGAAATGTCCTCATTAGCTTTTTTTAAGTTTTGATTTCAACAAAAGCAGAAGCAAATTCTCACTTACTTTGATGGAACCAAGTTTTCACCATGGGAACCATTGCAAGTAATGCTCCTTGGAAAGAATTTTATGAGATTGTAGTACAGGTACCTAAGCATGAGCTTGACCAGCCAGGACAGAGACAATTTTGGTTAAGAAACTTGAGTTTTGGTTAAAACAAAGGGAATATTTGGATTATTAGAATACTGAGTTCCCACACCGGTGATAGCCCTCTGTTTTCTGTGGTTAGTTACTTATCACTTGCTGAGGATGATTTCTCAGTTGCTAGCAAAGCTGGTCTCTTCCTCAAACCTTATCTGTTTATGGGCTTGGTCTTTGGTGAGCCTTTCCTGTGCTCATTCTCTCACTCGGGGACTTCCTAACTCTCATCTAAAGATGCTCTGAAAGCCTAAGACCAACTAGCTGACAGAGCTCCTTTCATGGTCTGTTATGCCCTTCAGTCCTACAGATCCTACTGACACTTCAAAGCTCCGAGGTATCCTCACTGTTATGCTGCCTCAAATAATTTATCTTGAATTTAGATGGGTAGGCAAAGCTTATTAATGGAACAACATATTTAACCATGATTTTGATCCATATTGTACCATTTTTGTTATATTTTTTTATCTTGTTTGATAGCACAGGGCATTTTCATTCACAGCCTTATTCTACTTTTCCCCCTATCATTCTGGTAATGAATCATGGTAGATGCTGTTACCTGCTCTGGGAGGTGTATTTGTTCAGTTGAAAAACCTGATTCTTCACAGCAAAAAAGTTTGATAGCAATTTTTTTGCTAGTTCTAGTGATGGTTCCTCTCTTTGTAATTAGCCTCTAAAATTTAACTTTCTGTTGGCAAAGGTATAAGTGAGCTCAGGTGCCAGTCTCAGCAGGATGCTTGGATCTGTAGGGATTCATGGATTAGTCCTTTCACAGATCAGGATTTAAAGGGCATAGATGCAGCTTTCCCCTCTGCAGAACAACTGGGATGTTCACATCTACTCATACTCATTGCATCCCAGGAGGCCAACTCTGTCTCTCCATCAGCTTTTTGTGATCAGGCAGTCAAACCAGGTGGTGATCCTGCAGCTGTCTTTTAATCCAGGATATCACAAAAGGATATTGCTCATTATGTTCATGTTTTTTCAAGCACAGAAATTCTATTCTGAGGTAGCTTTATAGAGTAATGATGAAAATGTATGAAGAAGCTCCAAAGGAGAATGCAGAGACCCACAAGACTGGAAAGATGTGTGGAGAACTTGTTTTATCAGGAGGAGCTAACATGTTTCGGTCATCTTCTCTAAACAGAACTATGAGATATTATCTTCATTAGATTGCCATTCTTCAGACAGTACATCAGGTTCAGATTCTACTTTTATACACGCAAATAAATATAAACCCTAGCTGTTCTCTTTTGGCCCCGGAGAGCTTCAAACATGCCCCATTATATGTGGTCTACACTGAAGAATTTTGGCTTCTACGAACTCAGTTCAAACACCTGGAGCACAGACTGACTGAAAATTTTCCATCAGATATTCTTTTCAGCCAGACTACTGGAGTTTTGACTAAAGGAAATATTTTCTACCAAGTGTTTGCTTCCTCTGGAAATCTAACATTTTACTCGTAATTCAAGGATCTGAAAACTAAAGTGATCTTGTTTTTAACCTCAAACTAAAATCACTGTGCTGAAATTAATACTTCTACTAGAAATGCTAATGCTTCAGGACAGTTACCATTTGAGAGCTTCAGCCACTTCTTCATCTCAAACCCTGGCATCTTGTAAAACTCTTTCCCTCTACAAAACATTTCTTGTAATGTTTTACAGCTCT
This sequence comes from Nycticryphes semicollaris, assembly GCA_013400055.1. Lineage (NCBI taxonomy): Eukaryota > Metazoa > Chordata > Aves > Charadriiformes > Rostratulidae > Nycticryphes > Nycticryphes semicollaris. Next base: position 121,703 of record VXBJ01000259.1, read on the forward strand.
TAAAAGGCAAACTCCAGCTGCCCTAGCTCTGAGTGTACCTATAACTGCTCCAAACTGCCCACTTCAGCCAGAACTGTACCAGTGCCAGGGTAAACAGAGACCTCAGGAGGTGCAGCTCTCTCCTGCTTCCTAGTTCTCATTTTAAAACCCTCTGTGGCACAGCCCTTCCTCATACTTGGTGTCACACTATTCTACCTCTCATCTGCTCTGCTAGTCTGATGTCTTCTTGACCATTAGTTCTGCTTCCTCCTTTCATGCCATGAAGACCCAGAAGAGTTAGAAGGTGGAAAAGGGCCCTCTTATCCTCAAACAGCGTTCTCTCATTCAGTCATTTTCACTCATAGGAAATGGTGAACATCTGCACTTTCACAGCTGGCACTGGAGCTCAGCTCTGCCAGGATGCCTACGCAATGCCCAAGTGGAGCTCAGTGGCTGTGAGTGCTGGTCAGTACCTTCATGGTAATCATCTTGCTGTTACTTTGTCTGTTGCATCTCATGGTCTCTCTCTTCCCTTTCCTTGTTTACTGAAACCTTGCCGTGATAGTAAATGATTAGATTTTTAACACTTGAGCATACTTAAAAAACTTATTGATTCAGAGCGAACTTTTCTGTAAGAGAGTAGGGCTCCCTCAGAGGCTAGTGAACAGTAGACAGAGCTGTAGCTGCAGGAAATTCCTCTGCAAGCTCACCAAACTGGTTTACACTAGTGGCAGGTCTTTGTGAATCATTAAAGCACCAATAGCTCAATGCCTTACTTGCCACCAAAACAGAAAATGTTCTCCCCACCAGCTCCCACAGCAGTTCCTACCGAACGGGGACTGGTGAGGTGGGTCTTGTATGCGTACAAGTACTTATTACTGTAGCGCAAGATTTGGGTGGTTTTACACTGCAAAGAAGAAAATGACAGCTTTATTGGTTTAATTACATGTGCTACATTATTGTAGTGATGTTGCATGAAAAGCAGAGTAAAAGAGGTATTATAGAGTGAGTGCTATGGGTTTGCTTTGACCTGGTTTACATAGTTTGAGAATCCATGTTTTAAAACAAACACAACAGGCACCTTCTATTTGCAGCTCAAAATAAGGGCTAGAATTTCCATTCACCTCAAAACAGCTCATTGAAGAATTTCCCTGCCTGCCTTTTTCTGTTTATGGATAGCTAAGCTAGCCTTTCCATGGAACTTGCATTGTTTTAAATCGTTTCTATTTGGCACCTAATTACCATTTACATCAAACCCCTGTTTGTTTGGATTCACTCCCTTACTGAATCATTTCCTTGAGTTTTCAGGAAGACTCTGTCCTCAGCTTTCTCTTGTAGTGTTTTCACACAGTTCCCTACAATTTCCAGAAAACTGTTCCTTGCACTCAGTACAAATGCAGTCCACATAATTGCCTCAAACCATACCTCTCTGGCACAGAACGGTCACTATTTTTGTATGAATAATTTCTGTTTCTATTCCATGTTATTCTTGACAATTTTTAGCCCTTGAACTCATCAGTCTAATTTTCCTTATTGGCATTAGGTTTTTTTCTGTCCTAAATTGCTTCCTTGCTTCAGCTGGTTTGTCAGATGTAAAAAGCAATTAGTAGAACCTTATGTTCCTTAGGCTCTACTCAACTACAGGTTATATTCCCACAAAATTACTGCCCTCCACAGGTCAGACATCCTTTTGGTGTCATACTGAGGATGATTGAACTTTGGAGTTTACTCCAAAAAAACCTAGTGCCCAATAGGTACTCAACATTAAAATTATGATTGAAAAATATAGTAAATGTGTAGAGCATGGAAAAGCAGTAGTAAAGTGGTACAGATAAATAGTTTTACTCTGATTCTCCACTGGAGCTAAGCTATGTAAGGTTATGGTCCTTGCCTTCAGCAAGGTGCAAGTGGAAATTGTTATCACACTCATATTTTTCTTGCCTACCATTTCTCATTCTTGAGTGTTTTTCCATCTTTCTCTTCTTGTTTTGTTCTCTCAATGTCTCTTATTCTGGAGAAGGTGCTTCAGGAGGAATGTGGCAATGTTCTACACTAAGAACTTGATCGTGAACTTGAACTAATAACTATTTTTAAAAAGGGTAGAAAGGAAGACCCTGGGAACTACTGACCTGTCAGCCTCACCTCTGTGCCTGTCAAGATCATGGAACAGTTCCTTCTAGAACCTATGCTAAGGCACACGGAGGACAGGGAGATGATTTGAGACAGCTACCATAGCTTTACCAAGGGCAAGTCCTGCCTGACCAAGCTAGTAGCCTTCTATGATAGAGTGACTACATCAATGCTCAAAGGAAGAGCTATGGATGTTGTCCGTTTGGGCACTGTAAGGTCTTTGACACAGTCCCCCACAACATCCTTCTCTCAAAATTGGAGAGAGATGGATTTGATGGGTGGACTGTTTGATGGACAAAGAATTGGTTGGATGGTTGCATTCAGATGGTAGTGATCCATGGCTCAATGTCCAGATGAAGATAAGTGGCAAGTGGCATCCCTCAGGCATCCATACAGGAACCAGTACTGTTTAATGCAGACAACACCAAGCTGAGTGGTGCAGTTGACATGCCTGAGGGANCGTTTGGGCACTGTAAGGTCTTTGACACAGTCCCCCACAACATCCTTCTCTCAAAATTGGAGAGAGATGGATTTGATGGGTGGACTGTTTGATGGACAAAGAATTGGTTGGATGGTTGCATTCAGATGGTAGTGATCCATGGCTCAATGTCCAGATGAAGATAAGTGGCAAGTGGCATCCCTCAGGCATCCATACAGGAACCAGTACTGTTTAATGCAGACAACACCAAGCTGAGTGGTGCAGTTGACATGCCTGAGGGACAGCATGCCCTCCAGAGGGACGTGGACAAGCTTGAGAAGTAGGCCCATGTGAACCTCATGAGGTTCAACAAGGACAGGTGCAGGGTCCTGTACTTGAGGTGGGGGCAAAACCCAGTATTAATACAGGTTGGGGGATTGAGAGCAGCCCTGCTGAGAAGGACTTGAGGGTACTGGTGGATGAAAAGCTAGACATGAGTTGACAATGTGTGATCACAGCCCAGAAAGTCAACTGTATCCTGAGCTGCATCAAAAGTAGCGTGGCCAGCAGGTCGAGGGAGGTGATTCTGCCCCTCTGCTCTGGTGAGACCCCACCTAGAGTGCTGCATGCAGCTCTGGAGCCCTCAGCACAGGAAAAACATGGACCTGTTTGNAACCCAGTATTAATACAGGTTGGGGGATTGAGAGCAGCCCTGCTGAGAAGGACTTGAGGGTACTGGTGGATGAAAAGCTAGACATGAGTTGACAATGTGTGATCACAGCCCAGAAAGTCAACTGTATCCTGAGCTGCATCAAAAGTAGCGTGGCCAGCAGGTCGAGGGAGGTGATTCTGCCCCTCTGCTCTGGTGAGACCCCACCTAGAGTGCTGCATGCAGCTCTGGAGCCCTCAGCACAGGAAAAACATGGACCTGTTTGGAGCAGATCTGGAGGAGGCCACAATACTGATCAATGAGCTGGAGCACCTCTCCTGTGAGGACAGGCTGAGAGAGTTGGGGTTGTTCAGGCTGGAGAAGAAAAGGCTCTGAGGAGATCTTATTGTGGCCTTACAGTACTTAAAAGGGCCCTACAGGAAAGATGAGGATAAACTTTTTCAGTAGGGCCTGTTTTGTCAGGACAAGAGTTAATGGCTTTAAACTAAAAGAGGGAAGATACAGAGTAGATATAAGGAAGAAATTTTTTACTCTGAGCATGGTGAAACATTGGCATAGGTTGCCCTGAGAGGTGGTAGATATACCAGCCCTGGAAACATTCAAGACCAGGCTGTATGGGGCTATGAGCAACTTGATCTAGTTGAAGATGTCTCTGCTCATTGAGGGGTATTTGAACTAGGTGATCTTTAAAGGTCCCTTCCAACCCAATCTATTCTATGTTTCTGTGATTATGAGAGCAAATGGAGGACCAGCAGACACAGCACTACGTCTCCTGAGAGATGTTAGCACAGCTATAGCACTGGGCTGTTGCACTCCCTCTGAGATCATAAATCTGTGTAGTTTATAGCTCCAGTGGCCTGTTGTTCATTCCTGGATAACACGTTTGACTACTGCTGGGTCCAGGAATGTCTGTCTGCTGGAGATAACCACCTTTTCAAATGTACCACTCGGGTCTTGTTTCTTAAGTGACAAGTCTGTGCTTCAGCACTGACCACACCTCACTGTTGTGCTGGAAATCAAGTTCCCACGACTGTGTGCAAGTGCACCAAATTTTCCTTTTCTCCCTCTTGAGAACAGCATCTTACATGTTCTGTAAGAAACAAAGACACCTCAAAATTTAGCTTCCTCATTTGTGATATATTTCATCTTAATGCACTTTCACAATAGCTTTTCTGAGGTATCTGGTCCTGTCCACTGCATGAGAGGGACACGAATGGGGGATGGACTATGAGTGCTTGGCTTAGAAATCCAAGTAACATTAGTCTTTATGTTTTGAGAGGAATTTCAATGTTCTTAAAAGAGAAACCAAATTCTTATCTTTGTTATTATTGCTGTTGGAAGATGGAAGGTAAATGTGAGAACGTTTGCAGAGTTTTTGAGCTTGAAGAAAGAGTTACTTTTCACCTTGCTTCACATACTTTTTAAAATTATGTCTATAGAAAGGCTCTTTTCTTAATTATCTCCTGACCCACATGTTAACTTTGAGCCATTACATGGAAGAAAACAAGATGCTTTGAATGAATACAGTGGGTATTGAATGGGTTCATGCATTAGTCACGGTAATTTTCCCCTGCTGTTCTGACCCTCATTTGTACAACACAGATGAGAAATTGTTTTTGCTGGTATTCATTAGAACATGCAGATAGCACCCATTCCCCTAAGGTGAGAGGGTTCTGAGTAAGAGATATCAGTTCTTTGTCTATTTTTCACTGGGCAGATGTGAAAAGAGAGACCAATGTCTGTGTCTTTGCAATATGGCAAATACAGTATGATAAATCTCTTTTTGGCAGGGAACAAAAAAAATTTCCTAGAAGCTAGGTTAAATACGCCTGTTATCAACTAATTGCAAACATCATCTCGGTCTCCAGTTGTACTATGTGGAGGTAAAACAGGTAATCGAAATGTGTTCTCCACCACAGAAGGCCTGCAGTTGGGAATGAAAAATCAAATCCTTCGAAGAGACACAGGGACCGTCTGAACGCGGAACTGGACCATCTGGCCAGCCTCCTCCCTTTTCCACCTGACATCATATCAAAGCTGGACAAACTTTCCGTCTTGCGCCTTAGTGTCAGCTATCTCCGAGTCAAAAGTTTCTTTCAAGGTAGGTCTCTTTAAGAAATCAATATCACATTAAAAGTCTCCCTCTAATTTATTACTGTTTTTCACTAAACCTGAATAAAATTAGCAATCGGTATTACATTGGTAAAGGAACTAAAAATAATCTATAATTGAACTTATTTTTGTGCATGGGATGTTGCATTGCAAATTTCATGCATTTCCTTCTTTGCTATTTGTGTGTTTTTCACCAAATAATTGGATAACTCCCAGTCTTCCTCAGCAGGCTTTAGGAAACAGGAAAACATCACTGTAAAATCCCTAAACCAGCAAAGAATCTTGGGGCAGATGTAGATACTTTGAACTCCCTTTTTGAAGCTACTATGGTGCATGTTCACAATGCCTGTTTAAATACAACGTGAAAGTCAAGCAACTACCATATTACCTGTGTTTGCTGTATGCCAAGAGGAAAGGGTGTGCTTGAAAGGCCAAAAAGATCACTTTTTTTCAGGATAAGTGAGATCCAAAGGTTAAAGTGTTGACTAAAGCTGTGCTAGGCTACACTTTGTTTTTGTAGCTGCCTGGCACACCACACAACGAAAGGCAAATGTGCATGTTCAGATATACGTAATAAGAATTCTTCCAAATTTGCAGACATCTCTAGTCTTCTGTTGCTGAAGAGTTCACAAGAGGAAAATCTGTATTAAGGATTTAACGAAAATTCTCTCTAGAATTGTTTAAAAAAAAAGAAAAATACCTACCTGAAGGAGTATAATTGAACAAAACTTCTTGGTGGACTGCAGAGATAAACACAAGTGTTTTTTTATGGACATTTTTCCTTTACTACTCTTCACTAGTCCTGCCTGTTACTCTTCCTTATGATGCACAGTGTATACAAAAGAACCCTATATTTTAGGGGGGTTGACTGGAGAATAATATCTGTTGATTAGTTTCTTGCTTTTTAAATGTATTTTCATGTAAAAGAAATGCCAGTTTGAAGAGGCTTTGGCAGACTGCAGAGCATTTTACAAGCTGACACCAGATTACAGATGGTGACATTACTGATAGCAGGAGCCTCCCATGTCAACTGTGGCAGCTGGTTGCCCAGTCGCCAGCATCCTGCAGTTTACAGAGTGACTCTCTTTCCCTTTGAACACATACGTGAATCTTACAGCCCCTTCCTCTGAGCTTTACTTTCATTTCTTATGGATTCACAAGCTATAAGCTGTCTTCAGCTGCCTTTACTGCCCTTCTACTGGAGTTTCTAACATCCATTTCTCCTTTTTTTTTTTAAAGGGATGGGATAAGAGGAAAACAAGTAAAACCAGACTTCATTACTCTGAAATGTTCCATGTTTTGAGAGATTTCATTTAATTTAATCCCCAAATTACCTAACACATAGCTTGTGTTCCCTTCATTCTTATTTTCAAATGTTTACATCATGAAACTAAGGTTACAGAATGCGTTGTTTATAGTAAAGGAAGGAAACTACATGCCATTTTAAGACAAGAGAGCACGCTGGAGCTTCAGAATGGTGGAGTGGAGGAGAGGTGAGCCCTGGAAATTGAGCTGGGTGAGGAATAGGTGCTAACATTTGGGTAAAAGCAGGAGCTGTAGCCTCAGCTTCGTGGCACATCACTATCTACTTCCTGGTGGTTGTGGAGAAATACAGCAGAATCTGGCGTTTTGTAAATAAATACTTTGGTAGGAAGTCACCTAAAAAAAGGAAACAAAAATATCCACCCCAATGTTTTGATCTTTGTAGTGATGAAAGAGGGCAGAAGAGCAGAAATGGCTTGTTTGTGGCTTTTAAAATCAAAGGATGATACTAAGTTATGAGCTGTTATAAACACTGTGAGGATAGAGAACAGACCAGTGGTGTTATAAAATCGGATAAAATAAAATGGATCTGGAAAAAATGACCTAGCAAATCCGTACTAATTCACTCAGGGAAAATTAATCCAAAGGAACTGGTGTTCAATACAAGAGACAAACCTGGAAAAGAGAACACAGAAACAAACAATAATCAAAAAGGGACAGTGGTCAGCAAATTGTTCTCTGCTCGTAATACGATATGTTGACATAAACAAGAAATCCAAGTGTGGATTTTGGTCTGTTTGCCCAGAGGCATCATGTCACTACACAGGAAGGTTATAATCCCTCTCTGCATGAGACCAGCATGACTCCATCTGGAATACAGCTTTCTGTTGTGGGCATCTCCTGGTCACAAGGGCATTAATACATATTAGGGGATGTGGAAAAAACATAGGCCAGAAGTGACTACGAAGTTAGGTGGACAAAAAAAAAGAAAAAAAGAAGAGTGAAATTAGCTTGAATGTGTACAGTTTATATGCTTCGGCTGTTTGTCTTCATAGGAGAGAAAGACAAGAAGGGAGGAATTACTTAGGATATTTTAAAGTGGCACAGTAGGGGACCCAAGGAACGATGGCTGAAATTTGACTTGATTATCACGGAAATTATATCTGTAATGAATTCTGTTCACTGATATTCCTGAAATTGATGCAGAGGAGATTCACGACATTGAAATTTGTAATCTATGACACACAGGCACGTGCATCTTCTGTTTAAAAGCCTGCTCTGTGTGTTCTAAGGAAGTAAAGCTTAAATTCCATGTTTTTAAAAAGTGCTTGTAAGAATGGTGTTTGCCTTTTTTTAAAAACTGTGAAGAGTGCTATTTGGCACATAAATTCATATGTGACATTTCAGGCAGATTTAACCTATAACAGTTCAACAATTCCCATAACAATTATAATTACACACTTTCAACAGTCCCAGTGGTTTCTAGACATACTCGTTTACTTACCACTAGGTGTCCTTTCAGTAGCTATGCTGCAATATTTGGTGTGTAGCACAAATATTGTATTTATAAAGATCAATAGCTAATTGAAAGGCATAGAGTGACTTCACCATAATGATTTCAAATACGAAAATAATTTTGCACAGAATTAGGTATTAGGGGATAAAGAATATTCATCAGTCATTTACTCTTTGGTGACCATTACAGGTTAGTACCTTGAAGCACGTGGCCAGTTCATCTCAGTTAAGTTGTTTCAGCAAAGCCCCGCTTGTTTTCCAAAATTTAGATCTGGATGTTGAGACGGATTTTTCTAATATTTGGTTTAAGTCACTATGGTGGAGTCTCTCCCTCATTCTTAGAAATGTTTTCCTTTGGTTTCAGAATAATTCTTCTGTCTAGTGGGTTTACAGTCTTCATATCTCTGTTAAAAGTTGGCAGTGGTTCTACAAATAACCCCAGTCCCCCCAAGCTATATGCATTTAGTCATTTTGCATTTTCCTGATAAGCACTTCAAAATGGCTGGCAGCAGTAACTTTCCAATCTCAACAGATCTCTTGTATAAAGCGGCAAGGATCTGAACCAGCACTTACACTGAGAGACGTCAACTGCTACAGGAAGCTGTGCCAGTCATTCGGCCTTGACCAAAATTTGCCGTGGGTGGGGCTCCTGTGGAAGTGGAATGGTACTTAGTGGCTGTGACCACTTGACCTTGCTGGGCCTCTGTCTTGGCCATATTCCATCTTGGTTAATTGTAGTCTGTCTTCCTTTACTACTCTTGACAATACATTCTTTAGTACCTCTTATTTCTCAGTTTTTCCATTGATGGAAAAATGGTGGTCTTGCTCCACTTCAAAACCAACCCCCTTTTGTTGACTGTTTAAATTGTTCCCTTCTAGTATACGCATTAATTCTGTAAATTTATGTAAAAGGAATAGCACCTTGCTCTTTTAGCATCTCAGATCCTTTCCGAGAGACAGCTTACTTAATCTCCCCAGTACATGAAAGGAAAATAGTTATGGCAATTTAGATAGACCAATAGAGTTACAACTAGGTCTCCTCATCTTTCAGTTCTTGATGTAACTAACGTATCGGGGGGTCACTCAAACTTTCCTTCAACATACCGTTCATTAACATTAATCCTTTTAGCCAGAAGCATTCCTTATAAATGATAACTGATGTCGTTGAGTGCAGTCTTAGATGGCAAACATAAATGGGGGTATTTTAAATCCTTCACTACATAATTTATGTAAAAAGTAATTTGATTTAATAGCTTGTTATTTTTCCCATCTGGTCATTTTATGCATGCAGAAATGTGTATTTTGTTTTTATACTCACATACACATAGGTAAACACAGAGACATGCACGCACACACAAAACCAGTGTCATCTCAACAAAAAACTCCCTTGTAGTATTATTTTGACTCTCTGTATTTATTTCGGATTTCAGTGCTTTCTGTGTTTTCTAACTTCCATTCTTCATTTAATTTTGAAAGCTGAAAATCTGATAGATTCAAGGATGACAAAGAAATGTAGAGAGTCATAGGTTAACTCTGTGAATAAATATATTCAAAGTTTCTGTAAATTTATATTTAAGTTGTAATCCAGTTCTTTCCACAATTAGTGACAGTCAAGCATGGAGATGCTGTTTGACCTGCATTAGATGAAAATTATATATTATAAACTGAATTACAGTGGAGTCTAAGAAATTTGCCTACACATGTTAGTTCATCTGTTTCCACTCAGAATTTAAGAATTTAGAAAACAGGCCTGTGATGGACTTTCTGAGTAAAGAATCAGCTGTGCCTAAACCTGAAGGTCACTTGTCTAATGTTTCTGTAGACCTGTAACAATGAGTGATTCCACATCTTCCTTGGCAATCCCTAATATCCAAGCTGGAGCTTTCTAATGGGGTTTAAGCCCTCCTATAAAGAACAATTTATTCCCTTTTTTCATGGCGCCTGAGCTTTTACAGCCATGAAGCTGTGCTATGTTTCTCTCAGTCTTCTTCTTAAAACAGTCCTGCCCTGCTCCTTCTTTTCTCAAGGGCTATATTTTCTTTAATCATTCTTGTTCTGCTTTTATCTTTTTTTCACCCCGAAATTAATCCAAGGTATGTGCAATGCATCGTTCTATCATACAGTATGCATCGTACTGTAAATGACCGTTATCTTTTCTCAGATTATGGTTTCTTAAGTAAGCTTGGACTCTCTTCCAACAAGAATCTTCAATTTACTTATGAAAACATTGTGAGACTGTAGGAATAACCTTTGTAAAGTGATAAAGACATACAATATCTATTCTTTCCTTCCACTTGTAGAAAGTAATTCAGTGTAACTTGGCAACATATCCTTGACAGATCTGTTGGATTTCTACTTCTTACCTTTACGTCTCTACAAATAGGCTTTTTGATATTTTTCTTCAGTAAATTTCCTAGGGATTGGAGCTCAGCTGAGTGGTCTCTTCCCATGCTTTCTAAATATAAGCTCCATGTTTTTCCTTTTGCAGTCTTTTAGTCTTACACAGAAAAGGGAGTCTTGTAGTCTCCCTTTTCTGTCATGATTGCTCACAGACTAATAGCTAATAGCTCTGAGGGTGCTTCAGCTCATTCTCAGAATATGCTGCAATGGGTCTCACCACATACAACTAACTTGCAAATATTAAACTCATCCAACCACATGAGGTGCTGATGTTTAGTGGCAGCATCTGTCTGATTGTAGCTGATGGAAGCAAAAAGAGGCAATAAATATGATGCTTCTTTTTTCTGCATTATCTGTAGCTCCTCCTCTGCTGAGTAGCAGAAAACTTTTCCCAACCTTGTATGGGCAAAGGACTTCCAGTGTGCTTTTGTAACCTTCACTTTCTTGCTACATTTTCTTTCATGCACTAGTTTTTCTATTTCTCTTCTTATATACCTGTGCTCTCTTTATTAATTTTAAAATATATTTTCTGTGGGCTTCCAGTCATTGAAGAGATCAAGATTTTGTTATATGTTTTTTTTCTTGTATTTCCCGCTCTTCCCTGCCACCAAGATAGGTCACGGTTATCCCTTATACATTGGTTTGGTGGAAGAACATCCAGCTCCTACTTACCTTATGTATCTAAAGTTTTGCTTTCCAGTTCTTCGGGTGTCTCCCTTCTTTAGGTTTGGTAAATTCATGTTGCTGTGCCTTGGATTGCCGCAGTGGAAGAACCATTGGTTCCAGGTCACTTTCACCAAGCTGTCCTCCCTCCTTCTAACCCATTTCTCTCCTTCAATTAAATCTCTTTTATAATTTTTTTCAAATTCGGTTGGGATAGTACACACTATGTGGTTTCTGTCTGTTTTCTGATTTAGCATTTATATTAGTGGGTCATTTCCTTTTACTCATTTGTGTGTTTGGTGTCATCCAATTCCCATCAATGTTTATCTTTAATGGAAATTGGATTTATCCCTTTTATGAAGAAAGCAACAAAGGATTCCTCCCAGCTGGCCTGATTTTCAGTATCCTCAATCATTTGCAGTCTGTTCCAGCTTTCATCTCCTCCTGTTGTATTCATGCCCGTTGATTGCTTTGCTCAGTAACAAACATGCATTTCTTACTACATTGATTCAGATTCCTTAGGTTCATTCATTAGATTCTTCAGATTAGGCTGTCCTAAGGAAGGACAGCTATTATTATTGTAGTATTTGAGTATTTTGTGCAGCAGTCTACACTTCATAGCTTGCAGATGTGTTTCTGATGTGACATGCCTGTCACTCCAGTGACACTCTGTCCCGGTTCTATTTTACTTAAAACTGGGATACACTCACAGGAAAATAAGAAATTAAAATTTGAGGTGGGTAGGGAATCAAAGACTGATCTTGCTTTCAGTTTATTATCAGCGCCATAATGTTATTCAACACTAATTTATGAGTGCTGCTTACCTGATCCAAAGCTCCTGGTCCGAGGATCCAAGATTCCACTGCAGTGCAAGCAGAGTGGTTATCAGGCATCCTTTATTTCCCCCACTGTCTTTCCCTAATGCTTCTGTTTTTTCAGAGTTTTCTTTTCAAAATCTCTTAGCTAAAGTTTTGAGTTTTGGGGGTTTTTTTGGTTTTTTTTTTTTTTTCTGGATTGACAAGGTCAGTTCTTTTGGTATAAATACGTTTTTCAGATTTTACTTTATGTAAGCAGGAATTTTTTTCCACAAGATTTAACTGATTTTGAAACTAAACTCATACATTTGAGTTTATTGTTACAATTATGGCCTATACTGGATATATTTCCATGAGAATATTTCTTCTTTCATTTGTTAGCTGGTTCCAGTAGCCTGAAGCTTTCCCTTAAATTTAAAACCATTGTCTTAGTGAATGACAGAAGGGTTGAAGTAGGAAGGGACCTCTGGAGGTCATCTGGTCCAACCCCCCTTGCTCAGGCAGAGCCACCTAGGGCCCGTTTCCTAGGACCGTGTCCAAATTGCTTTTGAATATCTCCAAGCCGTGAGACCAACAACCTCTCTGGACACCTGTGCCAATGCTCAGTCACCCTCACAGTAAAGAAGTGTTTCCTGACGTTCAGACAGAGCCTCCCGTGTTTCTGTTTGTGCACATAGCCTCTTGTCCTGTCACAGGGCACCACTGAAAAGAACCTGGCTCCCTCTTCTTTACACCCTTCCTTCAGGTATCTGTCCATGCTGATGAGATCCCATCTCAGCCTTCTCTTCTCCAGGCTCTCAGCCTTTGCTCATAGGAGAAATGCTCCAGTGCATTCACCATCTGTATGGTCCTTTAATTGGACTCTGTTCATGCCCTTTGTACTGGATATATTGAGAACAGATATAGGAAAAGTAAAATAATAAAAGATCTGAAACACAAGTAAAGATTATAGGAGAGGCTACACTGAGAACAGGATAAAATGCCTAAATCAAAAATAATGGAATTATACCTCCTTGACTCCATCTCTTCACTCCCACTGATCTTTTCTTGGCATGATTCATATATTGAGTTTCATTATGGAAATAATAAGAGGCTTTCAGATTGCCAATAAGCCTTTAGTTTTTGGTGAAACCTGTACTTTGAATTATAAATCTGGAATTCCAGTTGTGATTCTCTGCTTAGGTGGGATTGAAGCTGTTACCTTGAGTCAAGACATCCCCAGCATAACTGAACAGTTTAACAAGTTTGTTTTTTAAAGACATATTCTACTGATTTAGAGCACTCCCAGTGCTGTCCTCTGAAATGGACTGCCTGAACAATTTATTTCTTGAAAGAAAAATAAGGAGTTTTCTTTTTGTATGCACACAATGTCTTTAGGGTATGTGTTGCTGTAGTGCACAGTCATAGTTTATTAGATTGTCTATATGCATTTAGGCTGTTTAAGTTTCATAGGGCAGCATATTCAATGACTTGCATAGAGAAGGGACCTTCGTGGTCAGAGAGGGTAACAGGTAATGTTATTCACGTGGCGTGATTGAATCATTGTATCCAAATTACCACAGAATTCAGGGTGTTTCAGCCAAAAAGGGAGTGTTCATGAAAGAAACATTTTCCGCTCTCTATTGCTCTCTAATTTTACTATCTTCATAACAGCATAGCAATTGAAAAGAAGAAAAAGTGTTCTGCTGCATAAGTGGTACATAAGTAAATCTTTGAAGGAAGACTTAGTGTCTGCAAGTCATTACCTAATCAAGTGCTAAAATACTACAGCAATGAAAATTTTTGGCAAGTGTCAAGGCTTTAAGCAGGCTAGCTGCATATATTCATTCCTAGGATCTGACAGGACTCATTTCTAGTGAAGCAACTGCACATTGACTCTCCCCTACATTGCCCATTTTCAAACAGTGGATTATTTTGACTATATTTTTTTGACATTTTTAATTGCCAGAGAGACTATTTTATTGTGACATATTGCTTATACCAATGCTTCAATTTTTCCTTTTCCCTTTGTTTCCTGGGGACACCATTTACTCAGTGTAACAAATACCTGAGGCTGTTTTGAGCTACATGTCCTCTTGGATAACCTGGAGATCTAACTCTTGGGTTACCTTTGCTGACTCTTGGAAGAGGACCATAGCTCCTCTTTGTGCCTTGTTCTAAGAGGAGGGACCTCCTTCTGCTAGCTGTCTTTCTCTCTAGTTTCACAGAATCACAGAATGATATGGGGTTGGAAGGGACCTCTGGAGATCATCTAGTCCAACACCCCTGCCAAAGCAGGTCCACCTAGCACAGGTTGCACAGGAACGCGTCCAGGTGGGTTTTGAATGTCTCCAGAGATGGAGACTCCACCACCTCTCTGGACAGCCTCTTCCAGTGCTCTGCCACCCTCAAAGAGAAGAAGTTGCTCTTTATGTTTAGATGGAAATTCCTATGTTCAGGTTTGCACCCGTTACCTCTTGTCCTGTCACTGGGCAGGGTACTCATTCCTTGAGTACTCATGCCATATGCTATGGATTGTTCATATCATCAGAACTTGCAAGCTCAGAGCTGTTAGACTGAATCAGTCATCTGCACAAAGGGAGCTGGACTCAACAGACTTTGCACTGTCTTTGGGAAATACAACATCATGATGATTCTTCTTGCAGAACTTCCTCTTGTGATTCTGGATCTATTTCTTATACCAATTTTCTATTGTTGGATGCCATTCAAGTGAACATCCCTGTAAGTCTCAATGTTTCTCTTGGTATTGGCAAGACTGATTACAGAACCAGGGAATTGGAAATGACAAGTGATGGGAGAAGAATCTTTGACTGCTAGGTTTCTTCTGTGGGAATTTGGCACTGGAGGAGTTCCACTGTTTCAAGCAATAGTAGAAGTACACTCAGAACCAGAGAACATGGTCACACACACACACAGAGAGCGTGACTGGTTTTATAGGTGTTCCCACAAACCACAGCTGCTATATTTGTCCAATGCTAGGGGAAGTCCCCAAAATACTTTGAGTCATTAAGTGCGGGTCTTCGTCTTTCTTCAGCTTACTTAATCATTTTTAACCATTCTGCTGTGCTAGGCTTTTATGCTGGATTGCATCTGGTTAGCTCATCCTATGCATCTCACATAGCACTGATGTAAATAAATGTGGGTATGTGGCAAGGAAAAAACTGGACCCATCTAATGCAGTAGACTGATATACGTACCCGTGTTGTTCATCTTGCCCGAGCACAGTGCTTCCTCAGTCCTTCCTCTGCAGCTAAGACCCTCCTTGGCCCAGCCTGGTACCAGCTGTTGAAATGCCTTCATAGTCCCCTGTGAATCAAATTCTATTATCCTACACTATAATGAATGAACTTTTACTGACCTAATTTTCTTGAGTTAAATTGTGTTTGGATGCTGGAGACTGAGAAAGAACTTAGCATGAAGTTTAGTTCTACTGCAACCCAATTTTTCTTTGGATATGGAAACAAGATTGGTTTTCATCATAGGAAAGATTGTATTTTTATGCCAAAAGTTGCGAGCAATTGAAGTGACTGTAGTCCCAGCAACAATTCTGTCCTAAGCACTTCTGCAGAGGATGGGAAGTGGGAAAGCATTCCCTCAGACATGAACTTTGGCTTGGTTTACACTTGTTCTCAGCTTCATGAGTGATTAACATCTCTGAGAGGAAACGTGTTTCTTTACTGTCAAGAAAATGATTTACTTTGTTTCTTATTTTAAACCTAGACATGTTTTAAAGGAAAGACAATACCTCTTATCCAACACAACAAGGAATTCAGCTTAGCATAATATAATTGCATAGGGCTTTGAAGAAAAATAGAACAAATAGTTTTATGCAGGCAAACAGTGTGGGAGACTGTCCTGGTTTCTCTTCTCACTTTGCTACCACCTCACTTTTGGCTTACAGCACACAGTGAGACTCTCTTCAGAAAACTCTGAAACAATGCAGATGTCAGAGCAGGTCCTATAGCAAAAAGCAGAGGGGCTATGTCACTCTGGTGATAAGCCCACATGAATTAGCCCTTGTGAGCGGCACAGTTTATTAGAGTATGTGCCTTGCCACCCCAATACAGCCACACTTTTTTTCCAAGCTCCTGTTACCTACATGTAGCAGCATAAGACACGGTGTGCCCATACCAATACACTTAGAGCTAGCTCAAATACCCACAGAGCTAGCTCTGTGCAACACTCATCATGTCCAGTGCAGACATACCTCTCTGGTGCTTGCCAGATCGGGTAAATCCAATCTTTTGAGTCTGTACAATTACATTTGCTATGCCAAAGCAGGGCTCAAGGTGACGCTTGTGGTCAATGGAGGTGGAAAACTCAGACCAAGTGAGAGCACGTTTCAGTGCATATAGGTCCCTCCTGCTTGTCATTTATCACATTTCCACGCAAAACTCAGCAAGCTGTCCTAAGACCATTTGCCAGTGAGCAGCATGATGGAGATGGGTGAGAACCATATGACAGTATTGTCACAGCTCCTTTGAAGACAACTCTTCCGGAATAGTGTAAATATAGTAAGGAATTATTTCCAATAAGACTTTTGGGAAGGCAAATCATAGTATCTTGAATTAAAAGCCTGCCATTGAGATGTACATCTAAACCACTACTTTATTTCTAAGACTTAAAAAAAATTAATTTGAATTACAAGACTACTATTTAGCTTTTGGGCTTTGTAGTACTTTTATAGTCAGTATGTGAAGTTCTGAAATGCTGCCTCATATGCCTCACTAGCAGTGCTGGTGAGCACTATGGTGGTTGCTGGGACCCTGAGAAGTTCATGAGATGCAGTGTGAAGTCTAAACATGGGGGCAGGGGAAATGTAGAATTTGCAAAGATGTGTCAAGACTAGACAAAATGATATTTTTAATTGCACTTACCAGCACTTTTTGCTATTATCATTTTCAACTGGATTTCATACCTAATATAGATCAAGTCATGTGTAAAGATAGGTTTACTGGATGTAGTCAAGCTGGATGGGTGGAAGGGATAGGAAGGTAGGCTAGAGGGGAGAAGATAAAGATTAATAGCCAGATCCTTAACTGGTTTGCATCACCTACTTATAGACTTTCATATAAATGCTGTGTTGCTTCTATCTATTAACCACTCACAGATGTATTTTATTATCTGCTTTCAAGAGTTTTATTTTAAAAAATGTCTGTCTTGTTCTCCTCCGCAAAGTTCTGTTAGTTGTTAGGCCGCTGACGCCCTGAGACCATTGCCTGCTATGTGCATCAGTATTGTCTCATTGGGTTCTTGCATTGTCTGTATGCATCTGTTATTTCCTATCTCATACAAGACAGATGCATACTTTGTCAGTGAGTGATCAGTTTTTATTCTGAGGGTCCAAGTGTGTTTCCATCTCTAATGGTCCACTGGAATGACTAAACCCAGGGACAAGAGGATACCAAGACAAGGAGAAGAGCAAGGCTAAGTGGCCTGAGGATTTTCTGTAATTCATTCTGTCTTTTCAACATTTAATCTGATAAATTCAGTTTTAAATTTGTTTACTGATAGCATTTTATTGACTTTTTTGAATGCACTTGCGGTGCATGGAGTTTTTTCGCATGCTGTGCTTGGAGTTTTAAATGATTTCAAAACAAGCAAAAGAAATCTAAATTAAATGTTAGCAATAAACAAAATATCTCACTAGAATTCAGGTAGGCATCCCTGGTTAACCTAGTTACTACTCCAGAAAATGTATGCCAATGACTGGAAGCTCTTATTTATGTCATGCAACCCTCAATAGTGACATCTTCTCTGAGTAGCAGCCTGTGGCATTTGTTCAGTGTTGACATGGAAAGAAGAACATTATCAGATGCCCCCCACACACAATTTCTCAGGATTTCTTTAATAATCAATTGTCCACATTCAATCAGTTCTTACAGTCTTGGAGAAGACTGAAGTCTCTTCAGTTCATGCCTTTCAGTCTTCCTTGTTGCATAATTTCCAAAGCAGTTTGGCATATCTTTGAATGTTGCCCATGGACAAGGTTGGTGTTCTGTTCCTTTTCTCCTAAATTTCTGCCTGGTTGCTGACATTACTGCTGCTCCAGCATCCCGTGTCAGAAGCACCTGTCAGGGTGCCTTGAGCATTGGCTGCTCCAAAAGGGATGGAGGCTTCCCATGGTGTACATCAGGGCCTCCCAGCCAGGGCCAGTCCCACCACCACAGCCAGGAGCAAAGCAGCCCAGGGTACAATGGAGAGAGTCTCAGCCTTGGGCATCAGGCATCTCCCTGGGGATCACCTGGGGCCTCACTCTGCCTTCTCTCTCTGTCTTGCCTCTATAGCTGGGGACATCTTGTTCCCCTCCACCATTTCTGGACAGTAACTTAATTTCTGAACATGATGCAAAGGCTGTTGTCCAATTCTTGTATCTTCCTCATTTTGTAACCTGTGTATTGCAGGCCTTCCTGACATCACTGGCACTTGTCCTCCACAGAAATCATAGCTAGTAACTTCTCTTTCTTGCCCATTTCTCTGAATGAGCAACTTGCTCTACCACCTCTATGGGCACTTCTATGCCCAGATTTTTCCTGTTAAGGACATGTAATTGTAATAATCCTTGCCTATCAAGTCTATATTCTTATCAGTCCTCTCTCCTCTTCCCGTAGCTTTGATTCTTTCTCCTGCATCCACTCTGCATTTTCTTCATGTTGCCCTTTATGAATGAAATGACCTTCTTGAAATCATGCCTGGGTCACCCACCAATTCCTCCTGCACAGCAATCTTCTTGTTTATAAGCAGAGCTACAGATGGCTGGGAGGTTTACAGAAGCATGGAAGTATACATTGATGATTTTGTCAAACCCAAAAGTTTATGGTTTATCACAGGATTTTTACAGCTGTATCTGTGCAAGACATCTGTCTTTCTAAGCTGTGACTAGATCTTATTTAGATGCTTGGCAAGCAAAAATCATGAGATGGGAAGTGGTATTTGCAAAGCTTACCTCATTTTGCTATATGATTAATCCTACGGTTTGGTTCAGTGGATTACTATAAAGGACTTGTTTTCATTTAATTATATTTGGTCTAGTGTCTTTTTTACGCTTTTGGAAAAAAAATCCTAACTGACTAACAGAGATGCTTTTCTTCTCTAGTGTAGCAGTAGCAAATTAGTGCTCTGAACATTCACCACCATTAAACGGAATAGTTTTTTTAGACGAGGCACAGCAGATTTCCCTTTATAAATCCACTTTTAATTTAATTATAATTTTGGTGCAATCACGTAGGCAGCACAATTGATAAATTTTCTAAAATCTTGACATCTATATGAGTACAAGTGAAAGCAGAATGCATATCAATAAACTAAATTAAATGCTTACTAAAAGAAGTTAAAGCATGCTTTAAAACTTACTTCAAAGGAGCTCATTGTTATGTCTGTGAAAGTTTGATGCTATATAACAGTCTTGCCAAACACATATCACATGGATTTACTGTGTCCCTAAAATTCCACTGAAATCCCCTTCTTATGTCTGTATGGAGTATATAAAGTTGAAGGTATATATAGGAAGCAAATTTCTCCCTATAGTTTTTTGTTATCATAAATAAAGTGTCCAGTATTCCCATTTACCTCTGAATCTGCAACAGGAATTGGCTACTTACATATTGGAAACAGCTGAAAGAAGCTGAAATAAGCAGATTGAAAACAAGGAAAAATCACACCTAAATCAAAACCCAACATATTTTAAGTTTTTTTTTCTAGTCCATTAGCAATTTCATAACCACTGCACTAAATATATAATTGCAAAATATATGTTGCCTTCTATGAATTTTACATATTCCCCTGTTTCAACATATGTACAGAAAATGCTGTCTTCTCTGTGTTAATATTATGTTGTATATCAGTGTCACTGAAAACTTGTCACAAAAACTCTGTATATTTTCCCAAAGAATTTAGTAAAATGATAGTATGCCTATAAACTTTGTAAGGGAAAATGGCCCAGTAAATAATACTTTATGAAAACATTTCTT
Organism: Nycticryphes semicollaris; assembly: GCA_013400055.1. Lineage (NCBI taxonomy): Eukaryota > Metazoa > Chordata > Aves > Charadriiformes > Rostratulidae > Nycticryphes > Nycticryphes semicollaris. Next base: position 141,638 of record VXBJ01000259.1, read on the forward strand.
GAGAGAATAAGTAATCTAAGTTAGATAATACATCTTGAACTGATGAATATAAGGATTTCTGTGGAAAATATTCCAATATGTTATTATGAGGGCTAAGACAGTAAATGGAGAAAATGGAATTGCATTTCTTCTTTCCATACCTTTTTATGTCTTAACCTACATTGCTGCATATAGATAATAGCTGTATAACTGAAAACAAGTAATAATTGTGTAAGGAAATTAGAGATGTTTAAAATTGCAGGAATTACTTTAGCAGTTACTGAAGGCTGTCATGCAAGGTGCAGAGTGCTCTCAAATTACTATGTGTTTCAACAGGAATTGATTGTTTTCAATACTTCAGAACCATCAGAACTGTATAATAATTAAACTCTATATACCTGTTTAAGCGAAGAGTTCTTTCTTGTAAGCCAAATATATACTTGGTGACATGTCAGAGAGTTCGAATAATGCTTTGCAATGTTCCGTCTTCAGTCTTATTGGTGCTAGCAAGCACTTTAGAAATGTTTAATATATTTGGCAGTAAGCACCATGTTATTTGGGGACAGTGATCCACCCTGCATTTATTGCTGCTGACTTATGTCTAGGAAAGAAGGGATGATGTCAGTTTGAAGGTTTGCTTTGCGATCACACCTTGTATGATGGAAGCAATCGATAACTAACATCTTTAAAACCAGTAGTGTGACTGAGATAATCACCTCTGGCAGAATAAGGTGGGAGGAGAGGTCAGTTGCTGGACAGAGGACATGCCCCTTGCAGCAACACTGCAGCAGTGCTAAATTCAAAGAGATTATTTGAAAAGGAGGACTTTTTTTATTGTTTCTTTGTTGTCTTTACCTAGTGAAATCACAATCTCCCGAGAGAGGTCTGGAGTGTGCTTACTTTAGATATTCTAGCTTTGGTAGATATTCCGTCTTCTGAATCTTTGAACATATTGTTCAACTAGCTTAGTTTTAGTCCTGGAAATAAAGTAGAATGCTTTTTCCAGCTAGAAAGAAGCTGCAATGGCAAAATACAATGTTGTAACTCTCCATTGCTCTCTTGCCAAGTTATACATACAGCAGCATATGAAAAACATGTTGGGGAAGACTTTTAAGCCCTGAAATGTCTGTAGTGGAGACTGAGAAATGCAACAGAAACTTTCCAATGGTGAAGAGGACAGTAGGAAACCTAATCTTCTTCCCACTGAGGCAATGTGCCAGGAGACTCTAGGCAAAAAACCTTGATATCTGAAAAGAACAGGTTGGTTGGAGGGGAAACGTGAAGAGAACTGGTCAAGTCCTTATTTCCTTGTTATGTTTCACTTAATGTTGGCCTTAATGGAGTAATACAAGTCAGGCCTCCAGAAGCTGGCCCAGTGTTTTGAAAACTGCATTGCCTGAAGTTAATTTTTTTTAGGAATCAAAGCAAAAGTTCCATTGAAAGGGTTGAAGCCTGGGAGGGGTGAGCTCACACCTTCACCACTCCAGTAATTGAGCTGGAGAGTGTCTCGTGCTAGGTAAATTGGGCACCAGCTAGCCATATTGCAGCCAGATTCGCAGTGGTAGCAGGCTGCTGGAGGCAAAGAACACTGGCAAGTGAACTAAGATCTACATGAAGATAATGGGATACAAGTGAAAAATTGGGGCGATTTTATCAGTGTACTTTCATGTCAAGCTTTCAATTAAAACTGCCAATTTTACTTTTCCTGAAAGCACTTTTGCTGTTTACTGTGGCAACTTTCCTCACCTGTTTCAGTGTCTGTAGCTTGTTAATCTCTTCTGAAATCTTTGAGAAATATTTTTCACCTATTTTTCTCTAGCGACCTTTCTAGAGATAACCCACTTCCTCTCTTTTAAAATGCTTTTCTTTCTTGCATCTTCCTCTTCCTGTTACCTCCGTACAGTCTCTCCCCCCCGCCCTTTTCCCATCTTTGCTGCAACATTCTCCCTTCTCCCTGTATTCCTCGCTTCATCCCCAAGCTCTTTCTTACATCTGCCCTCTGCCGTTCCAGAACTACATTTCTACCTCTTCGCTCTACTAACAGCCTGACTTTGGTGGGAAAACGATGTGTTCTTTTTTTTTCTTTTTTGCTAGGAAGACATTGTTCTCGCCTCCTGTTGGGTGAAAGAAGCACCAGGCAAACCTCTTTTCCATTCCCCTCCATGAGGCCCTTTTGCCCTATGTGGTCTGGGTGTGGTGAGCTCAGATAGCCCGCTGATGCTTTCATTGCATGGGCCACAGGGAGGGGATGTACCTTTCATTCCCTCCCCTACACAGAGCCCTACCACAGCGTCAAGATGATGAGAATCACTGTAGCAGAGGGATGAAGCCTTAGGGCGGGAGTGGGGGGGGGGATAAATAATGGATTGTTGTCAACCCTCCCTACTGCATTAGGCTGCCAGATGATTGCTTATTCCTTTGCTCCCACCCACACGCTTCATGCCACCACCAGCATTCTTGGTCCTTTGTGGCTGATGTTGTGGGCTAGTCAGCTGATGAGTCAGCTCTGCTAACCAGTGCTTTTCCAGTTCCCCATGGCAGGGACAGCTTTGGCGTAAGAGTTTCAGCCAGGATTATCTGCATGGAAGGGGAAACCACTTGGGCACATTAATTCATTTACTTAGAAGTTTACCATTCCGCGTATAAAGAGCAGGTTTCCAGGAGTGTGCAGTTCAGCTCATCTTGTTCTCTTTGCATGCACTCCAGTATAGGGAGTTTTGAAACTACACCCTGTATACCATCTGTTAGTATGCAAGTGTGGAGTTAATGGGAAATTCAAACTTTGAATAGGTCAGGAAATTCTAAGTTTTGTTCTCACAGCAATTAACTACATGTTGGTCTCAGATGGTATTTTAACTCATCGGGTTAATGTACAAAACGAATCTTGCACCACAGCTGAGTTCCTACACCACAGCTGAACTTGGCATGGGGACTGAGTGGGAGAAGAGATGATCAGAACTTCAAAATACCTTTGTGCCTTCTCGATGCCAGGCAAGCCTGGGCCTCTTTAGCGCTTCCCAGGGGTCAGAACACCCTCCGGGACTGGCGCATCCAGTGTCTCACAGCTCGTGTCAACTGGGGAACATCTGGGCAGTGGAAAATACATCAGGCGTAAGAATGTTCCCAGCCTGCCCCGTCCTGCCTTGACTCCGTCAACTCCCGGCTGCATTGCCTTGGCCGGGGCGCTACATTTAGGGTCTGCCGCTCCTTTTCTCATTCTGCACATCAAGCAAAGACTGTGCCGTGCTGGAAAAGGTTGTATGGACCACCACATGAGGAAGGCTCGGTCACAATAACTTCCTTTAAACTTAATTTCTGCAGCTGTACTATTTGCTGTCCTCTTTAATCTGCCTTCTGCTTGGATAGGGCCAGGTATCCTTCAGGAGTCCCGGCCAAGTGAGAATTTCATTTATATTTCAGTAACAGAACACTTTTTACATCCACTTCCAGACAAAAACTGGCTGGAAAGCACTGGGCCATTGTAGAAAAGTAGCTGAATATCAAGTATGTTGGGGCAGCAGGAAGAGGGTGAGGGTAGAAGGGTTTTTTTGAGCATGCTTGCTGTAATTATTATAACTGAGTTACTCAAGAATCTTTAACGCTTGATTGTAATTACTGCAATTTCTCACAGTACTTAAACTTATTTCTAATGAAAGAATACCTCTTAGCAGCTATTTAAAGTCAATTCATTTATTAAATAATGATTTATATTTCACTATTCTGAAATTGTTTTATTTTGGACTATTATTTGGAGTATAAGTGAGTTGGATTACATTTCTCTGGGTAATCCTGAAATTAAATAAACTTCACAAAAGAAATGAAAAAAATAATGCAAAGGCAGATTTACAGCTAATCCAAATTACTATCTGCAGTAATGTTCTCATATATATATTTCACTGTCAAGTACAAATTTTTAGAGCTGTGGAGGGAATGAGGAAACCTTGCAGTAATTATTTGGAAACTTGCATATCAGAGGTCATTGTTTATCTTGATTTCACTATACTAACGTACTGACTGATTCTTTTTCTAGAATTGCAAATCCAATGGCACTTAAGCACATGTAGTAGATGCCTCCTTGGATCTTCTTAGAAAAAGGAGCAATTGACACTGTCTTTGAGCAGAAGAGATCCTATTCTTGAAAAAAGTTTGCAAATATTTTATTTTCATATAATAAGGAATATAAAACAGACTCTCAGTAAGGCAAGACTTTTTAGGTACCAGCTCTGTGGCCAGACTGCCATGCAGAACAGAGCTGAGCAGCAAGTATTTTAGCAGCTGTTTACCCTGATACACCCACATGTAAACTCTTTCCTGCTGTTACCAGTGACTTTTTCGCCAACTGCTTCCAGAAGAACAGTATAATTTGTTTGTAAAGTAGCACAACACTACTCTTATATATCTCTTTCCATAACTAGAAAGGAAGAATTGCCCTGTTAATGAAATACTTGCATTAGCATCCAACACTTCTTCACTTTAGATAAAATTCTTGTGGTATAGCCAAAGGTCATAAATAGGGACAAAGTCACATCTCTCTGTTTAAGCAGGAGTTGACCTTGTGTGTTTCGCATTTCCATAAGAAGTTGTTGTAGTGGTAATTGAATGGGCACAAATCAGTTGCTTTAGACTTAGGGCAACACCTTCAGAAATTCCAGAAATCTTTGAAACTATGGCCTATCTTCAGAAATGCCCGTGGCCTTGTCTACACTGGTACTATTACTCTCAAGGTCACTCTGGAGACTGTCAGCACTTTCCCTTTATAGATCAGCATCTCTGTCTCATCATCTCCACCAGCACTTTGACCAAGGTGAGAAACTGTGGTGATGCTCGACATCTGAGGTTGAGTCGGCCTTGCTGACCTGACTTTCCGTTCACAATATCAGTGCACCAGCCTGTGACAGTGAGGGCCACCAGTAGTAACCTCATAATCCCTTGTCCAGTTTCCAGCTTAATTCCCCTCCATAAATATAGGCGAGACCTGGAACAGAGACAAGGCTGATTTTGGGGTGTCATTAGTTTTATATCAAAGCTAGACTAGGAGGTCATCTTTTGTGTAAATGGCAAACTGCAGTGCAGATGGGAGGGGACATCTCCCCTGCCCTGGCTTGAACTGGGTGAGGATACACATCAAGCTCAAGCCTGAATATCTCTTTGGATGAAGCCAAGGGCACAACAACTGTGTGTATCTCCAGAGTCCCTGAAGCTATTTGTAGCATATGTGGGTGCACCTGAACGAGCTTTCACCTGGCTAGTGTGGCTAATAATACCAATGCACTTGCAGGACAGTGTGCAAACGAGTCATCTTGGCCCACACTGTGAGTCCTCGATGGGTTTAAAGCTGTGCCCTCATTGCTATTATTACTTATTTAAGCTGGATTATAAAGCTGGTTCAGGCAAGCCTGTTTCTGATGCCTTTAAACAAAATGTGTCTGTATACTAATCCTCTTGAAATGTCAATGAGCAATACATCCAACTTAATTTTTTAAATTGTAGGCTCCAAAGTAATTTAACAGCTTTTGGAAACTTTATTTCATTTCAGGTAATTAGTGCAAGCAATTCATGATGGAACAACAACGGTTGCTTTCATAGTGCTAACTGCTTGTGAAAATAGGCCAACCCCCCACCTCCCTCCATTGGGCAGGGTTGACTTATCGTAAGAGGAAAGATAGTTTTAACTTTTTTCTTTAAATTCCCACTTACCCCCCATCAACCAAAGACCATTCCAGCTACCACCTACAAGGCACGACCATACAACAGATTAGTATGTGGTGCATTTGTGGTACACTCTCAGCTAAAATATAAAATAGTCCGAGAAATAAGCTGTAACTAGTAGTCATTAGATTTTCATAGTATTTCTTCAGAATAATTTTTTGATAGTTGACCCATTTCCTGATTTACCATTTCTCTGTCACTGGTGTTTCTAACACTGCAGCAGAGCAGTGTTTAATTCAGGGCAATTGTACCTGTTGTTTATTGAATCTAATGTTTGTGTGACTCTTTACCATGGCTTTTAAATATCTTAATTAGCATAATTCACAGTAGCACATGGTTAGCAGACATGGGCCTTTAAGATAATAAAAAGGAATGGGCTGAATAAATATTTGCAAAAGGTGCCAGTATAGCTTAAAAGAATTTTAAAGCTATTTATCTTAACTTTTTATTTGATTCTACTCAGGCAACATGACTCCATCCAGATAAAACTCCAAGCTGTACATTTCTTCCCTGCTCCGCCTGGAATAAGTCCCATGACATGTTTGAGGGAAGCCTGTGTATTAACATGCATGTGCCTTCTTTCTGCGTGGGTCGAAAGGATGGGCTGCCTCTTTAAAAGGTTTCCGTGAACCTGTATTGTTATAGTAAGCTCTGGTAGGCGAGGGGTTTGCGTGACTGCAGCAGACTCATTTGTGACCTCAGAAAAGTGGTTATGAAAGTGATCTCTTGATCAGAGGAATAGAGCTCTGCTGCCTGCCAGACCAGCAAGGCAGAAATGAGCCTCCTCCCTGCAAATCTGCCCCGGCAGGAGAAAAAATGTTCCTCTTTCGGATGCAGCCTTCATAGATAAACTCTTTAAAAATTCCTCTGAAAAATACTCGGCTTAAAACAATATAGGGTCTGGAATATACATTTTCTCTAGTTAACTTGCGCATTTTTTAACAGTATGTGCCAAAGCATCTTTGCTTTCGCTTTTTGCAATTTGCAATGCTTGTTTTCTGCCTCAAACCTAGTCATGTTTTTCTCAGCATAGCACTAATAAGTTTTGTTTCAGTGGTTATTGGACTGTTTCTGGCAGCAAGTCACAGTGTATATCCCATGAAGATCATATTTTATATATATGCAATATATATATATAACATATATTGATGAAAAATCAATATAAATCAATGCTTATGTCACACTGATCAGTCAGTAGGTAAGAAATCACCAGTGTTCATCCAGAAGGCCTTCAGAGAGTAAGAAGCATAGGAAGTAACTTATTTCTCATAATTCTCTTTATACATACTATTCACCTAGTATTGATCACTTGGTGAAAGCTGTAATTAACTCTAATTGCCTTGAATGTTGAGGTCACAATTCTGTATGTTTCATGAGCAGGAGACAAGTTCCCTGCTCTTATCCAAAAAGGAATACTTGTTATTTCTTTAGTAGCTTGCTATGAGTCAAGGTAGCAGGCACCTTCACAGGAGTCAGACTTGCCTGTTCAAGTCAATGACACATATGCAGAAAGGTTGAAACTGGAGAAAAGGTTATATTTTATTAGCTAGAATTTGTTTCTGAAATACAGAACATTGTTTGGTTGTTCCTTGTCTTCACATGGGACAAGTCTGATAAGAACTCTGTGGCTGCCTTTTCATTTTATCACTGTTTCTAAGTAGTTTCTGTTTTTGAAAAGCAAATCAAAGCAGGGCCACAATTTACATTCTGAGAACTTTAAATATTATCCTTCCTGTCTTTTTTAAAGATAGTATTTTTCATTATGCTTAGAAATTTTGAAGGTCCAAATTCTGATTGTTGACCTAGGGACTGTGGTATTTTTAAAAAATACAATTTCTCTAGTGCTAGGGGTAAGAGAATGTGGAGGCCTGCTACTGGCCTGCTCAGGGTCTTTAGGATCTGCCTGGGATCTTTTTCAGAGGATGGAACCTGTCTTTGAAAAAAGGCAGAGAAAAACAATTGAGAGGAAGTGAAAAATGGAGGTTCTTGTAGTAATTGAACACATCACGTGCATGTGTTTTCTAGTTCTGCAGAAGGTTCCTGTTCTGCAAAGCAATTTATTTTTGGAAAAACCATAATGTCTTCCCTGCAGTCCTTCTGAGTTACAAGGGATTCCAGTTAGGAACAAGGTCCATCTGTTTTAATAGCTTTTTAGGACTAGTCTTATATGTATCATTAAAAAATTACTGTGCATGAAAACATATTAAATATATCCAGGGATAGTAACATTACCAATTTAGGGTTCTGGTAGTTCAATTTTTGACTTCTGTTGTTGGCTTGTACTTCATTCTGAGCTTTTAGGTAAGATTTTCTTGTTAGTTTTCTTCAGCATTCTAAAAATTTCTGGAATCTAGTTCAGTGTCTTAAAGTTATCCTGAAAATGGATTCTGTTTTTTTTTTTAAAAAAAACTAGATACTGTTGCTGATGTTTCAATTGCTTGTATTTTGTCTCGGCATGTTCTCGTACTTCCTGAAGTAGAAAGGCCAAAGCTCAAGGATCTCCTCTCAGGCATATTTTTCCCACAGCTCCTTAGGTTCATTTAACTTCTCAAGGCAGCTCTTCATACAGTCAATCTCACCACAGAAGTCTCCACAGGTAGCAGAAGAGACCAAAGCAAAGCATCTCTGCCTTGGAAAGAGAGTGCCGTGTTCTGTGGGGTGTGTGTATTTATTGGTGATTGTGCAGCAGTGTCCTGTGGTATCCATCTGACTCAAAGGTGGAGATGCTTGCATTTACCCTGTCAAGTGTATTTGCTTATTTAAAGTACACTGGAAAGCAAATGTGGCTGTGTCTTCAATAGCGGATACAGTATAGCTGCTATATAAAGCAGATATTAAGGAATTGCTCCTCGGATATTTCTAACTCTGAAACTGATGAAGCCAGATTTGGTTTTCTGGGTAACATATGCACATCCTGTGCACGAAGGTCTCAGCGTGAATGTTTTAGATGCAATGTTTATTTCATCTTAAAGGTTTCCTTTATCCTCTCCAGATCGTGTGCTTTGGCTATTTTTAAACAGTCTCTTGGGTGATATACTGGCCTACTGACACATGCTCTTTCAACTCACTTCTTCAAGATACTGACTTAAATTCCCTCTTGGAGCTAGCAGGTATGAATTTAGCCTGTGCCATTCCATGCAGAGTTGTGCAAGTAAAATTCTAAAGGGACAAGAATGTTATAGGAGCAGCAGAAATTGGGGAGTGGAAGCTCAGGAGATAATCTATTTGAAAAACAGGCCTGGAAAAGAGGTTATCAAATCCAAAAAGACAAACAAAAATCATGTAAATCTCACATAAATCAGTCATTTTCAGGTTGATTTAATCAGGAAGGGAGAGAGATGCTTTCTTGTACACTTTCCTAGTTACATTTATTTTCACGCTTGGTCATTGATTTGATTTGAGTCTCCAGGGATTAATTTCACCAAATATTCCAAACTGTAGATCTAAATTGAAGAGGGTAAAATGGTGCACATCATCTGCAGCCAATAAAGACTAAACATGTTCTGATATTTTCAAGATAAATCTGTTATTAGGACTTCATTGCGTTTCTTCTGTAAGATGCAATTCTTACAGTCTCCTTTTTTTAAAGTAGGGAGGATTTCAGTAGACTGTAGTTGCTTACTTAACAACACACAGAGCTTTTCTTTTAGCTGTCTTTTCAGTAAAAATGGATTTTGGTGTCATTACTTATGTTTCTGAAAAATATTTATTTCAATGGGCTGTTTATCGTAAAATAATTTTTTGTTTGTTTGTTTGGATGCAATTATTAGTCACAAGCTGGCCTTTCACCATATGCTTAAATTTAGTCACACACAGGCTTTCTCATAAGGTTCTGATTTTTCTTATTGTCACTTCTGTGATATACTTTGTTTCACGTCACAGATGCTGCTCGTTCATCTGTTGTTTATTTTCTGTCTGCAACAAATTTTGTGGACAAGGTCGTGGCATTGCATTGAGAATATAACAACATAAGAAATACACTACTGTGTGGCACCAGTGTTCCATCTAGTCTGGTACTCTCATCTCCAAAATTGCTTTCTTGCTTTCTTTTATCTGCTTTAAAGCATTCCTGTACTTGAGTGTCATTGAGCTCTTCACTGTCCTCGTATTGCAGGGTTGGGTGGACAGTACTTCTGCACTAAGTTTATCCATTACCTTTACAATTTGGTAAACCTCTGTAACATCTCCCCTCACCCTTCTCACCTCAGTAAAGAGTCACAGACATTTCAGCTTCTCCTCAAAGGGCAGCGGCCTCTGCTGTGGACTGCAATGTCTGTTGTGTTATTTTCATTGGGAGAGTCAAATGGCCTCGGCACAATGAAATAATACGGGCCATATCAAAAGAGGACTACATTCTTGGACCATAGAGAGACAAAGTGCTAGGAATTCAGGGGATATAGAGACCCTAAATTTTATTTTGCCTGTACAGATTTTTTCAAATACTGGGACAAGGGCAAAGATGAAGAGCTCTTCAGCCACCAAGCATGAACACGTGGAAGAACTGGAAAACCTTGCAAGTTCTTTTTATAGGCCCATCTGCTTCATAGATCCTAGAATCAATGTGTCCTGACGTGCTATTCCTCTGAATACGTATGCATATCATGATCAGTGGGATTTGCTGAGATCCCACTCAAGCAATCAGGCTGGGGCAGGTCAGAACACGTTACAGTACACTTAAGGCTAAGGTGGATTAGTTTGGTAAAGTCTGAACTCCTCTACATTGGCTTAACATGCAGTGTTCCAGAGTCTAGTATGCAGAAAAATGGAAAATAGAGTAAACCAAACAAAACCACATGGATTGTACATTCTGAGGTCCTGAACTCTGAAACTAACCAATGTTAAGCAAGTTTTCTAAATAAAGTTGTCTTAAATTTCTTCTTTTTACACTAAACTTATGTTGTAGATCTTGATTCTGATTAATGGACTTGTAATTTACAAGCTCATGACTTAAGGGGCAAGGAATTTGTTGGAATCATCATAATTTTTATAAGGCTTGTGGGTATTGATTTGAAAGTGGACTAAGTGATTTACAGATTCCTTAATCGAGGTTGCCAGTAATTCAGGGTTGTAATCCATTTTGTAGTTTGACAGAATAACCAGTTTGTATTTATCTTTTATGGATTTATTCAAAAGGGTGTGCAAGTAAATACGCACCCAGACAAGCTAATGTATTACAGCTTAATTAAACTGAGACTGGAATAATACAGGGATAAAATTAAGGCCCCAGGACTGAACCTATAAATCAATAGATTCCTATCATCAGATCGTCATACTTAAACTAGTAGGTATGAAGTGGAATTATGAAGATGAAATGTAACACCATTACTTGGAATGAGTCTTATATCTTGGGATAATTTAGGAGGACTGCGTGTGTTTGGCAGTCTTATAGCCAATATAGTCTACCAAACCAACTGATAACTCAAATATTTACGCACATTGATGCAAACAGATCTCTAAATTGTCTGTTGGGGAGATCATCTGTTGAGTCATACAAAGAGGGAAAGGTTGCAACAGTAATGCATGGAGAGGAAATGTACTTTCTAGGCAAGTTCTTTTGAGTCTGTTTGTATAGTTAGCGTGCAATCCAGTTTCGCATGGAGGTACAGCTTTTCTTTGGATCTGTGATCCCTCAGAAGTTATGTTACAGTTTCAGGCTACATAAAAACATGAAATCCAAGTGTGGTTTCTTGTGAGCCAGTTGTGTGAGATATAGATGGAATAATCCATCAAAAAACATTTTAAAAATAGCTAATAACTTAATTTGTACATTCTCCATATATACACACTTTTAATGACAGCCATTTAAGGATTCTCAGCACTTCTTAAATTATTGTACATGTTTTAGAGACCAAGAATCGTGGGAACGAAAATTGTCCCTCCACCCATAAGCAGCTCTTAACCGTACAAAATTAATCCTATTTGTAATTAAGCAATGAAAGTTTTCCTAGAGGGAATGTAAAATATCTCCTACGGGGGATACTCAACAAAAAGCCCAAGAAACCTGCCTAACTGGTCAGCTGATGAGGGTGGGGTCGACCAGATGACCTTCAAGGGTCCCTTCCAACCTACAACTTCCTAAATGTGTGTGATTCCCTATCCCAACTCAATAAATAGGCCTGGGTTCCCCACAGGTATTGTATGTTCCTGAAGCTGCGCAGAACACCTTGCAACACAGCACAACTGACTGCGAGCAGGTAATTGTTTTCAGCTTCTCAGCTTGCCCTATCTGAATTGTGTTCCCTTAAAGGCACACAGGCGTCTTTCTCACAGGCAAGAGAAAGTTCTTGAAAGAACTCCTTGATCTGTTTTTCTTCTCTTTCACTCTGATGCTGTCTTCTTGCTGGACTCCCTGATACTGCCTACCCTGGTGGGACACCAGCTCCATCCCAAAGACTGTGTCCATCATGACCTCCTGCTCTGAACTGATTCCCTTCCTGATACAACTTTGCTCAACAGTTAGGGCAAGAGGGTGAGGATGGGACTGACATATTTTAGAGGGCAGTGTGAGGAAGAGGGGGGATTTGTTCTGGGAATGGGGGAATAATGTATCAGGACTTGCCCAAGGCAGGGGCTTGCTCCTTTCCTTTTCTCACCTGCTGGAAACCCTCTCTGAGATCTCATCCTTATTATCTCATCCAGTTGTCACTAAATCTTCTAATAAGCCAGATCTCTCAGGACTGATGTAGAAAAACTAGAGGAATGTGAGCTTTCTTCATCTTTTCTGTCTTTTGTAGAAATAATTTCCATGTGTACTCATACACGTAGAGAGCAGTGGGAGCTGGATCACTGTTTTAGAAAGTTTCCCTCATCTGCAATAATTTCTAAAAACACAAAAATGTTCGTCCAGTGGAATATAGCGAAACCAGTCACTTTTATGATTGCTCCGGCAGCATTTTTTGCTGTTTGCAAAAGGATTTGACTCTGGAGAAACACTCCTCACCTCTCGCACTGTGGGTTTTCTCCCCTCTCGCTGCTGCACAAGAGTTATTTTCTGATCCTTTCCTTTAAGCCCCTGTGCTTTTTTTAGGCGACTTCCAGATATCTGATACAGTATATAATGAGGAATTAGGTTCCATTACACGAAGGCTTAACCTTCTCGAAAAGCATTCAGCGCTTGCCAGGAGTCATCAATATTTAACAGCTGTTGTTATTATGAAATACTTCATAGGGTAATGCGGCTCGTCTGCTCGCACGCAAGGGTTTGAACGGGCGCCAGGCCCCTGTCAGAGCCGCTGGGGAGATTGACAGGCGGCGAAGTTTGCGTGACAGCGTGGCCGGGGTTAGTCAGCAGTCTGCCTCCTCCGCACCAGGGACTTCTCCTCCCCTTCGCCTCCCCTTCAAAAGGGCTCCTCCGGGTGGTGGGGGTCCCCGGGAGGGAGGGGGGGTGTGTGTTCCCAGGTGGCCCCACCAGCTCCCAACAGGGGCAGCAGGGAGGGGAGGGCTGCCTGGCAGTGGCATCTCTTTGATGCCCCTGTCTCAGGCGCTCGTGCCTGGAAAAATGGACGAGGTGCGCTGGGAGAGGGGGAAAGTGGTTCTGAAAGAAAGAGGGGACAGGATCTGGAAAGCAAGCAGTTCGGGTGGTACCTTAAAAAAATGTCATGCTGTACTCAAGAGACTTCAAAGGGCAGTTGGATTTCAAAGCATCTCTTAAGAAGAAGCAGACTGAGAAAACCGCTAAGTTGAGAAGAAAATCTTTGCATTATTGCAAGCATAATTTCATCTGGCGTTCTGGTAGCCTCTGCAACAGGACTGAGCACCATACATCTTTTATTCAGAGGGTGCATTTTGGTGCTGATTTCTTTCCCGAAGCATTTGTGCAACCTGTATGTTGTGGTATTTCAGAGTGCAAATATCCTTTTCATATCATTCAACAATGTATAATAAATGTTCTTTATGTTGTATATTGTTTAATTTCAGCATGCATCTAATGAGCTCGGTCCTTATTGTCACTCAGTGTTCTCTAACGCAGCAAGAGGAAACAGGCCATTTCAGATCGTGGCTGTAGTTTTGTTAAGCAGAATTGCTCATACCGAGTGTTTCCTAGTTGTCTTGTTTTGTTCTCTTAGCATTCAGGGTAACACGCATAGCTGGTCCTTCCTGCAGCTAGAAGATCCAGGAAGAAGGACCCCGTTTTCACTTCCTTTCAACTAACAGTTACCAAAAGTAAGGCGTATATTCATAAAGGAGTATCTCTGAACCTGCAAGCTAGATTCGGGTATCTTCATCTGCCCATTTTAAGGAACAAATTTATCCCCTGAACATCACTGGAGAGAAATGGTCTTACAGGTACGCCTCGTGGAAGGACTTGAAATTGCTATGCCTGCAGCATACCAAGTCTGAAAAAGACAGTACTGTCCCCTTCTTACACCTCAAATGAAACCCAGGCAAAGTGTTCAGATAAGAAACAGCATCCCTTCACTGCTCATTTCTTGCCTGTGCTGTGTCCTGACTCAGGCAGCCTGAGCAGTGGAAGGGGTCCCTGGGGTCGCTGGGGTACATACAGTTTGACCGTGTTATGGTTTGTTACAGAGCTTAGCTTGGCAGGTAATGTTGCTAATTATTTTCTGAAGAAAGAAGCCTGTGGTTGTGTGGGAAGAGGTACAGAAACATGCTGGAGAATGTAATCCCGTGGGTTTAAAAAATACAGTTTTATGACGGTCCTGAAATTTCCATCGCTCTGAACTGAAGAGTATTCTGCAATGAGTACATGTTCTGTTATGTCTAGGGAAAAGAGAATTCATGTTTCATGATACTTCTATAGACTTTAAAGTGCCAGGCAGCTTTTCTCTTCTTTACAATATTCCAGATTTGATTTTCAAGCCAAGGGGTTTGCAAATGCAGATAGCGATGCTCATATCAGAACTGGAGGCTCAAAAGAAATTTCAGCTTTTTACAGTGTTCTGGGGAGAGACAGTGCAGCTGTGAGGGGCCGAGCAGCACCGTCTGAGACAGTTCCATACTCCAGTCAGCCAAATGTATCATCCCTTCTGTAGACTTTTCCTCCTTGCATTAATTAGCTGTCAATACCAACTCTACATTATTTTTTGGTTTCAGCTCCTTTTGCTGCTTTCAGATCAGAAAGTGGAACAACGTCCTCAGATCTTTGACCTTTCCTTCAGGAAATCTCATTGGCCATGTTTCTTCATTTTTTTTTCTCCCTCCTCTTCTTCCTCCTTGCCTCCTTTCCCCCACTGCCCTGTATATTTCCACAGTGGTGCCCTTCTGTAGGACCCAGCGTTTCCAAAAATGGGGGCTTTTAATGTTGCCTGGGATTGCACTGAGGTCACCACATCGCATGACTGTGCAAAACTGTCAGCCCTGGTACTTTTATATCTTGTATGTATCACCCTATGGTATCAATACGCTCATTCGTCTTCTTTGGCAGAACAGCTCCATCTTCTGTTTTATTTCGTTTTCTGGAAGCGCAGGCTAGATAAGTTGTGCTCAGAAAAAGGTCTCTGCTCTTCCTGCTTCCCATCTCTTCAGCTTGCCATTTATGAACCTAGTAGGTGAGGGCTCTGTGCTGAATTGTTGACAATCTAGTCCAAAGAGTTGACTCTCCCATAGAGAGCAGTCCAAAGCCTCATAAGGCTCAAACTTTCCAGTTTTTTACAGACAGCAGCATTCATCAGACTGCCTGCAGTGTCAGTTCTTTTCTTGCCCCATTCTTGGTATATGGGAATTCCAGCAGCCGGTTTTCCCCTCAGGTCTCTGAGTCATGCTTTGCTGTTTGTTGTTCTTTATCTTTCCACAGTTTGCTCCTCCCTGCCTTCCAGATACAACACTCCTGCATTCTCCCATCATTCATTTGTTTGTATCATCATGGGCTTCACCTTTGCTCCAGAAGGCTACCATTTAATGTAATGTCTAAGCCTGATCACAGCTGCCTTGGCATCAGGGCCCTTACTATCAAGCCACCCATCATAACCAATGCTTACTTTCCTTCAGTTCTCCCTCTTGATTCTTGCTGGTGACAGGGGCATCATTAGGCTGCTCTGTTCTCTTTCCCCTATTTTTCTGCCTACTCAGATAACCTCTTGCTAGTTTCCCTCCTTCCCCTGCCAAGTCTTGCTTTTCCTCATGCTCTTCCTCCTCGTTCATTTGGGGGATCTGTGTGGTTTTCTGCCTGTCTTTCTCTGCTTTCCTCAGGTGACAGGCTATTAGCAGATGCAGCTCTTCTGAGCCATCCCTGCAGTATCAGCCAAGCCCTGGGTAGTATTTTCAGGGAGGCAGAACAAGAGTGAACAGTGAGCAGTGGTTCTGCTGCCTCAGGTGCAAGGAACAAACGTCCCTGTCTCAGAGGCGCTCTTGCTTCTTGGCACAAAAGGTGTCATTTGTCTTTGATGGTGCAATGGGTCTCCTTGCAGTCCAGGCCAGTGAGTAGGGTATGTTATGAAACGGATGTGTGTGGCCTAACATACGGGTAACTCTAGCTGGCAAAATAAAATTAAAATACTTTCCATTTGGAGATGGAATTTATAGTAGCCAGATGAGCTGTGGAACAAACATCTCTTATGCTTCTGCTGCTGTGTTTGTGTGAGCCTGAAGGCTAACAAACAGGCAGGGAGCTCTGGCCCGCTCAGTCGGGTAAAATAATAGTTTCCACTAACGATGAAGTTTGAACTGGCGGAATTTTCACAACATCAGAAGAACGCATCAAAAAAATAAACCTTCGTTTCCTCTCACCCCTCCCTGTCTGTCCTTTAACCTGTATGAAGACTGCAAACCACTGCGTCAATGATTGCAAAAACACTTTTCTGAGTGGGGAAACTCTGGAAAAGGCCATTGGAATAGGGGTTGGGCTTTAAAAAATTTTCACGAATGTCCATATGTCTGTTCCTATTGGCTGGTAAAGGGGAGGGAAAAAAGTGACCTCTTACAATTAGTTCAAAAGGTATATACCAGAAGGAAAATGCAAATCGAAGAATCTGTGTGTCCTGTGTTCATAGCAGCCTAGCTTACAAGTCTGAAATTACAAAACTGTTTTTGCTGGAAAACGTGGATAGGGATCTGGTTTAGGCAGCTTTGGATTTTCCTGACGTGTTTTCCCATACCCAGGGGAGGGATTTATTACATCTAATTATACATTTGAGATGATTGCTTTGGGGTAATGACCAACATCATCACTGGCGGCAAATATTTACAATGTAAGCTAAAAAACATCATGGATATTTACTCGATGTGGTTCTGCGTTGCCAACATCTTTTGTAAAATGCTGATGTATCTTGCAACAGTCCCTCACTAGGCTGTTAAATTGATAAGGGTCTCTTGCACAGCCCTTTGGAAAGGAAGTGAGTCCATTTAGATCATATCCTTGGTCATCTGCAACAAATATTATTCAAGCCATTAAAAAATGTAGGCCTTTTTCTTAATTTGGTATTTTACTAAAAATTTAAATCCCATTCTCATGGCTTTTGTCGACAAGCTCAGGAGCATTAGCAGCTTGCTGGCTGTCTCCTCATCTTATTCTGATTTGGTATAAACTATTCCTGTCCGTCTCAGCCCTTCTTTTTTTGGATTATTAGCCATCTCCGGTGGTGGCTACTCCAGCTCTCCTTTAGCTGGAAGGGACAATGTGTATCAAATACCCCTGCTAATCTTGCTAGCATGTTCTCCAACTTCTTTCCGTGGAAAGGAGAACAAACAGAAAATAGATTCTCTGTTTGCTACTCGTATATTTATATGACCCATCTCTGGGATGGGGCAGTAAGAGTGAAGCTGAATCCATGATTTTTACTGACCAAATGATAAAGACAGGTTCCTGTCATAGTCCCTAGAAGATACAGGAGCCAAATGTATCAACTGATGCAAGCCACCTCAACCTTCTTCTGATGTAAGCCTTTCATTATCCCCAGAAATTGGATTGTATTACAGGGAATTTTCTATGGGGTATATCAATATGAAGACTTTAATCTAAGTGTTCAAAGATATTTCAGATCAAGCAATGATAACCCATGTGTGGGAGGAGCACCCACCAGTTTTGACTCCTGTGAAAGTTTTCACTATTTACTAAGAAAAATATATGGAATTTCAATCTATAGTGAGAGAGTTTAATTAATTTCATGTAGCAAATCACCTGCTAAAAAAAACTTTAAAGCTGTTTTTAAAATTGAAACAGTTTGAGAACATTCCCTTGAATCTTACGATCAGCTTCAGACTTGTAGAAGTGAATTGGGTAAAGTGAGACTGAAAATAATCTGCTGCCAAGAAGGTCAGCACTGAAAATAAGAAACTTATTTCAGTCCCTTGTCTTCTGAGCTATACAGGCATTTCTTTATATTGTCATAATACATATTTTTATAAACAAAACAACTTGCTAACTTTCTTTTCTTTCTTTCCTGTGGGTTTTGGATGTTGCTTTATGCAGAGTACACTAATGGAAAAAATGTGTTCAATAAAAAATGTGATAGATATTTCATATAAAAAACATCTGGACTGCCAAATATGTATCTATCTCCCTCACAGCAAAAGAAAGTTGTCAGTAACTGAGATCCAGACCACAAAGGCAGTAACTCCCAATTAAATCAATGCATGTTAAATGCCTAAATAAGAATTTTAGTCTAGCAGCCCTAATCGTTATGATTTCTAAATCGATAATAACTCTTTCCAACAGCCATTCAAGAAAAGCACTTTAAGAAGCAAGTTGGCCCAACAATAAAAGAAGACAATGTATCTAACAAGACTGCTGTACAAGAAGGTGGACTTCTACTAGAAGTGAGTGAAAACTTGCTGTCTTTTCTGGCTCTGACGAATTCAGTTTGATGATACACTCGAGTTAATGGTTTGTGACAACCTTGAACAAATGGTCGGTCTTGGTGCGAGTCATTCAAGAATGGTACACGTGAGTGCTTCTTGCAAGAGCAAAACTGTCAGTCGTGGTAGTCCCACTCTGACTCCGTTTGGGCAACTGCACTGTGCACCCTTACAGCCTTGAAATTACCACTGAACTCCAGTGGGGCAGTTCACAGTTCTTTTTCACTTGGAGTGACAGCAGAGCTTTATTTTACTTGGCCCATATTTTGATGGTGCCAACAGGAGCCTGCCTGGTTTCTGATCTGAGTTGAGAGTGTTCTGGGATATTTTAATTTATCCTGTTTCCTCAACTCTGTGCTGTGAGGGAAGAGGTGTATGCAGAAGTTATTCCTTCTATGTATTTTTATCCGCTTCAGGATGACTTTATGTTGGCAGAGCAGCATAAAGGGACCGTACTGTTACTGATAAATGGATCCATTAATCTGGATGAAGAATTAATACTGCTGTGAACTACTGAACCAGCTAGAGCACAGCAGTCCATCCCAGATACATCTGCATTTCAAACACATGATGTAATAATGCCTTTTATACACTGAGGTCCTTGGAAATTCCTATATGATTAAGAATACATATATTATAGTAGTTTTGCATAGGCTAATATTCATGGTATAAAAGCTGTGTTTTAATGACAGCTCTGAAATACATGTAAATGTAAATTAAATATTTATTTGCCTCTAGCAAATAAATGCTGTATACTATTAAAGAAAAAGGGGCATTTTATCATGAGATCCAATATCATAAGTCATTCAGATCTATGGAATGGAAATTCGCACTCTGCTTTCCTTCCTCTTAATATGTTAGAAGATTTTAATTTTTTATTTCAAAGCAAGTAACACAGAGACATCTGATTAGTTAGTGCTAGTGCCAAAATGAGATGTTTGGCTGTTAGGTATTATTTGCAATCATTGCCGTTCTCAATGATCAGGGAGTACAGGGCATACAATAAATTATAAATATAGTGAGTATCTAATTTTTAATGAGGCTCTCCTATCATTAGTTAGTGTTTTGTTGGGTGTGTATTACATTCCCACAAGCTGTTAAGGATCTTCAAACAGCAGCCCTACTGCTACGAGCACATGGAGACAACACTGATATGTAATTTCAGGTTGGCTACAAGAGACTAATACTACTGTCTATGCTAATGGCCTGCTCACTACAGGGTCTATAGGAGTCACATTCCTTTTGAATATATGGGAGATACTATTTTTTTTTAATCCTGGATCATACATAACCTGGATCATTAACTAGATCATTAAGTACATCTTCATATGAATGTATTCACCAGGCTTCATTTATGGGCACATTTGACCTAGAATAAGAGGGTGAATTTTCCTTAGGCCTTGCTGGGAATGTTTCCTGGGGACTGAGTTTGGCTCAGATGCTCATTCAATACTTATAACATGTGAAGAAAAGTAGGTTTTTCAGTTGTTCGATCAAGTTTGCCATGTTGGTTATTAGGGACTCTGGGGTTTTAACTAAATAGTCGCATTTGTGATTCCTTCCAGGGAGAAGCAAATAATTTTGCTTTGCATATTGACTTGTGAATCTGGCCACTTTATTGGCTCTCAAAAGATATTTTCAACTGTCAAAAGCCACTTTCCTTCTTGTGTCATCACCTTGGACTGTGCAACCTCTCCTAAGATGCTTTATACAATACAAACCAGAATAATCCGAATCACTGATATATGTGTGAACAATATTGTCCTTCACTGTGATGTTAATGAAAAAAACAGGAATAGTTTCATTTTTTTCTTAGTGGGCACGATCACTGTACTCTATGTATAGACAAAATATGGAATAACAAGAACTCTAGTTACTGGTAAACAATGTCTCTGTGACTCTCCAGTCCTGGAATAATGCAGCACTTCCCCTTTCAGCTTAAAAGAAAACAGTGGAATTAGGCTGTCTTTAAAGTATGTTTAAAATGTTTTTTATTTCTAAAGGCCCCAGCCACAACATGTGTTTTTTATTTAAGATTTTATAGAGATTTTTTACAGCTATAATCAAATAGCTTTCATCAGCAATAATAGAATAAACAATGATACCAGTTTATCAAAGACTTTTTAGTGGAGCACAGCAGGTAACTAAATAAATAATTTCTTCCAGTGTTTCAGCATTTAAGATTACTTCTTTTTCTTGCCATCTTTCTGTTTCCCTTTGGAGGGAAGACAGGCAAAACTCTGACAACCAAAGTCCAATTTTATTAATGATCCTGTTCAGTATACCCTATTCTTGCAATCTTTGCTTTCCTTGGAGACTTCAGAACTGTTTGACTGCAGTAATGATTTTTAACTTTGTAATTTCAAAATATTTTCCAAGAGAGGTGGTATTGCAACCCATGTGCCACATGCCTTCTGGCAGAAAATGGCCACTTTCAGTTTCTGAAGCCTGTTACTGAACACTTAAGGAACATTGGGCCAAACCTGTAACCAGAAAAAGTGGGAAAATAAATTGTATTGGCAGTCAATAAATCCAGACAGAATTTATGGGGTGACGGGGTGGAGAAACACAATAAAATGGTGACTTGGAAAAATAAGAATGAATCACTGGTGGGTATCTAGGCAATAGCCTTGATTGCAATAATCATCTCATGGCTGTTAGCCACCTCCTACTCTTCCTCCCAGCTATGCTGCACTCAACAGTCTCAAGTCCAGACTCAGAGCCTACACTGTTGTGCAGGTAATTTCTCATCATGCATGTGTAATTTCCATGTGTTATACTATCTTGGCTGAAGAATTATATGTCCCTTATTGAGAGGGAGGCCCTCTCTGGACTTGTTTTCTCAATGACGTGCAGTCAGGAGGTAGCTCCATCATCATCACCGACACTGCTTCTTGCATAATCATCACCCATATATGAAGCAGCGCCCTGCTAAAATTGTCACTTGGACTTTATTGACCAGCTCACAGTTGGTCCTGCAGCTGTTCCACTCGTTATGGAAGAATCACTGATGATCAAATTTGTGTCTCAGTCCTTGCAGCTGAAGGAGATGTTTTGATGGTCTTTCCTTCCTTCTTTGTTTTGTCTGTTGGTCTTCTATTCCACTATTGTAGGCTGCAGCATAGGATTTATTTTATTTCTGTCTCCAGATGTACTGGACATAATTCTTTTCAGGTGTGAAAATAGTGTTTTATATCCAAAATGTCACAAAAATTAAAATAAAATCTGGGTGAACCAGGCAGCTCTCAAACAGATGCTAATGGAGTAAGAATGCCTGGTTCTGTCATGCCCCATCTCACTGATGAATACTGATAAAGGCCAGACCTGGCCTGTTTTGTCATTTCCGTGCTCACCGGCAGCTCATGCTCTATTACAGAAGGTCCATGCTGTTTTCAGGATATTCCAAGCCACTCTTGCCCAGTTCACAGACAGATTTCCACATAAGTCCTCTTCTCTTAAAGCCTCAGGGCACAGGAATCCAATTTCTGTGATTTTGTCTCATGTTTTTCTTTATGTCTGCATTGAAGATGCCAGTCATCATACTATCCCAGTATTTCTTATGCAGTGACACTGTCCTGAGCAGAGGTAGTTAGCTGTGCATGCCTGAGTTACCTTTTTCCTGCTCAAAACAAATAATGGCATATGCTTGAATAAAAAGGTATTGGATTTGATTGTCCTTTCACTATAAAACCCATGCATGGGAGCAAGAAATGCAAAGACCTTTCAGGCATAATTTGAATTATGGCCCAGAATGGTGGCTGCAGGCTCAACATGTCTGAAGAGAAAAAACCCCATAGCCTACTTTTTTGTAAGAAGTTCAGAGTGATAACAGGCTCCTTTACGAAAGCCTCCACAACATTGCTCAGATGCTGAAATCACCTGCTCTTTCAGTGGGAACATCTGCACCTCTCTGGTTCTGCAGCCCATCCCACCCTTCCGGAGCATCTGGTGGTAACTACTCCAATCTTTATTCATTTTAGCCTGTCAGGAGATTATGCCCAGGAGACTCGTGCGTTCAGTGTACATCCTTAGCAGCAGGCTGTTGAATGCTTTGGAATCTCCTTGTGCATGTGAACGACACTTCATTTCTTCCAGCCAAACACAAGACAGACCTCTTTGTTTTCACCAATGGCAGAAAAAGCAAATTATTGACATTTTGTATATTAATCTGTGGCAAAGGTTTCATTCTCCACCCTTCCTAAACAGTACTACAGTTACAACTTACTTATTTAAACTTTCAGGCAACGACTGTCAGGTGCCTGGTATCTTGAAAAATATCTTAAAAACAAAGAAATTACTTCTTCAAAATTATGTCTGTCTTCAGAAGTGGAGAAAAAACAGTGAAAGCTAGTTTTGGTGTTGCAGCTGTTACAATTCTCCACCGGGATCAATAATCTTAGCTTCATTACATTAACCACTTAATCATGTGAAGTTGGATTTTTCAAACTGGGCTTCTGGTTTTTTTAGGCATACTTGTGTTATACCATTTAGCAGATGAATTTTACTGATTTGAGTTGTAAGTAACATGCTGTAAGTGAGGCAATTCAAGTATCTAGATACTGAACGAGCAGCATTTTTGCTTGGAATCAAGTGTTGGTGCAAAGCAATAGCATAATCAGATATAGGCACTTTAACACACAGACAAGTCCTTTATATATAACTTCTTAATTACATATCACAGATTTGGGCACTACTGTGAATACGAAATTTTGATTCTTTCTTGGTAGTTCCCACTCAAGTCAGTAAGGCTTTCTTTCATTAGCTTCAATACCAAATAGAGCCCAAGACCTCTTAATCAAAAATAATGAAAGTCAGACTTTTTAATCTAAGTAAAGGATTCAGGATTTGCTACAATGCCAGCTTGAAGCATATTGTTTAACATTATGTCGTTACCTTAAAAGTGGCTGCAAATAATAAGCTTTCTGGGAGTTACTTTGAACGGAGAGGTGCATGTGCACATTTTGGCACTGAAAGGTATTTCCAGGTGGCCTCTACTAACAGCTTGAATCAGAGTTCAAGTTTCATTCCAAGGGAGTTGGAAAATGATACATTAGAAAACATCCTATTGGTGGTGTTCTTCACTCTGCATAAGGAAATAACATAGGAAACCCTTTTCCCACTTGGTTTCCTGTAATTTTTTTAAACATGTTAGTGTAATTCCACTTCCTCCTTCCAAATTGATTTACGTAATCAGTACTTGATAAAACTGTGCTCTTGAAAAAGGTACTATAGTTTGAATTTCAGTCTGAGAGCAAGAGATTTTAGCCTTCCTGTTATTTTTTAATTTAAACTTGAAAAGGAAAATTGGGAGTTCGAAAAAGTGTGTTGTTGACCAAGGCATGGACTTCAGAAATCAAAAGCTGGTAGGGAGAGACTTTTGATATATTCTGGTCTTGAATTCCTTTTCAGCAATGGTGCTGACTCTTAGGACAGTCCTCCTAAAGTACATCCTGTTGGACTTTGGTATCATGCTTTACCTTTTAATCTACTGTTTGGAATGGGACCATCAACATAGGAAGTTCTTATAGAGAGCTCATAGTCTCAGTGCCTTTTCTTTTTCAGTTAATACAACTTTCAAAAGTTACCCAAACAACCCTTTTGTTTTCCTTTGTTTTCAAACTTCAACCATCTCTCAGTAATTCAGATGACATGATTTAAGCTGACATTAGTCACTTAGGATGACTTACAGAGAGTTTGCCATGAAAAAAAAGAGCCATAAATAGGGTCAGGAGTAACTTGCCATTTTATCACACGCGTACATTCACTTTCTTCTTGCCAGACACAGGCAAAACACAAAGGAACGTTTCAGAGGCCCTGGTCTCTCTTTTTTTTTTTTCTTTTTTTTTTTTTTTTCTTTTCTTTTCAAATAGGCATATTTCTAAAATCCAGACTTCAAATTTGGCATGGCCACAACTTTGTGCAAAAATATCCTTTCTGTTGCCCTTTAAACAAATAACTAATGTTCTCGCTTATTCCTTTCTTCTTTTTTTTTTTCTTCTTTTTTTTTTTTTTAATTCTCAAACAAATCTGGTCAGAAAATCCTGTGACCTCTAAATACCACTTGTCCTCTCCTCCAGTCCTTAGTGCTACTGTCAGGATTGTAATGATCACGATACTGCTACAGTAACTGGAGGTTCTGAAATACATGCAGTGGCACTCTCTGGCTTGACGGAGGGGCAGAGCAAAACAAAAAGATGTGATGCTCTCCTTTCAGAGATGCAGCCTAAATACGAGGCAAGTAATGAAAGAAGCATTTTGACGGGCAACAGAGCATATGGAAATAATGAACAAAATGGTAACCGCAATTGCCAATGCTCATGGTTTATGAGGAGCTTGACCTTTGCCAGGACTTCTGCAAGCGTTTTAACGAGTGATTTGAAGGAGAAAAATCAGGTACCCCTGCAGAGGCTTGCAGGGAGGCTTTTAACAAAATGGGAAACACCATTAAGTCCTTGTTTTCAAACCTTACATACGCGTGAGATGAACATGTTGGACTGATGGGAATTAGTACTTAGGTTTTCCAAGACAAAATGACAGATGATAACTGAGGGGGGAGCAAGCTGTGAGTAGTTCAGAAAATCAGAACAAGCAGCGTATGGTTAATATAACAGAGAAGGGGGAGCTGCTGCCAGCACAGGTGTGCAGCGAGGAGAGACAGTTGGCATCCTCTCTGGTTTGCACTGGCGTTGGAAAAGTTGGCTTCCATTTGTCAGCACAGAGGCAAACCTGCTGTTATATGAGGAGGCCTCACTGAGAAATTTTAGGCATACTGATGAATGGAGAAGCTGTCCATCAGCAACATTAAGGTAAAGAATCAATAAGCTATGCCAGTCTGGCACAGACCAGATGTGGATCCAAATTTGAGTCTGCTATTGCTGTCTCCAGACCGTTCATCACAGCCAACTCCACCCGAGCTCACTTTTCACAGCCGCTTCCTCTGTTTCTGCTTGGGCTATTTCGGTGCCTCTGGAGACAGTCCAGCAGCCACGTGATTTCCTCCCCAACAAAACATATTCTCCCATTTCAGTTCGGTTAGGTTTTTTTTTTCTCTCACTGACTTCAGAGCTAACCCTTGGCAACCATCCTTGCCAATCAATAGGTTCCATATCTGTATGTGAGCACTGCATTGTACAGATGCACCGGGATTTAGTCCAGTACTAGAACGGGACTTCTTGTGTTCAAGTAACAAAAGCAATCATAACACAGTCCTCCTTCCATACAAGTTTCTGCATAAGCATTTGCTTTTGAGAAACTGTCCTGTTTTTGAAGATGGCAAAGTCATGTATTGTAAAACAAAAAAAACCCACACACAACAAAAAACAACCCAAGGAAATAGAAATGCACTTTAAATAATGCCTGTTATCACAGATAATTGCAACCTTACATTGTTTAACCGGTCTTAAACTGGTTGAAGTGAAATTACAAATTAGTAGCCTAATCTGTATTTGCAGCTGACACTTGCTTCCAGTACGCTCCTCATTCTCAACTCAGAAAATCTAATGAGCTGCAGCCTTGCTATCTTCTCAGTAAGGTGAAGTGATGAGCAAGAAAGCAGGTCCAGGCAAGACTGTGTGTTGTCTTAAGAATTTTTGCAAATTTGCAGTGATTTTGTTTTGTGTTTATAAAGGTTTCAGAAGAAAAACTTCCATATTTTACTAGAAATATTGAGTACATGTAATTTTTGCCTACCTCAGTTAAAAAAACTTGAATATAGTGTTTGATGGGTTTGAACTGAAAAGAAAACTGCTATTAAATAGCATGATGCTGACCATTAAGTGTACTGTTTCCTATTAGCAAGGATATAGTATTGATTTGGAGACAGGAGGACAGATAGGCACCCTTCAAATAGTTCTGTTCCTGTTCCAAGAACTTCAAGAGAAATCACCATCATTCTGATTTTATCCATTCCTGACATTTTATTACTAGAAAGAAGGAAAATGACATAGTTTTTGTGTCCTGGTGTAATTGCACGTCTTCCAGGAACTCCTAGCTGCAAAAGCTGGTGGTGGAACACAGCAGGCATTTTGCACCTCCCTGCCTCCTCCCAGTACTGCAATGCCCCCAGAATTCTTCAGTAACTCAGGCTGGGCTTTTTTAACCCTAAGAAAACAAATTCTGCTCAACCTAAACAGGGGCTTGCAGAAGGGCCTTGGGGAAGGGCTCATCTAGTCTGTAACTCAGCCTAAGATTTGCAGTTGTTGCTGCTGATTAGAGGAGTTGTCTCTAACTTTCCATCCCCATCTCTTTCCAGATGATCCACTAGCATCCACTTGATATCTAGATTAGGGAGAAGGCATTGCTTGCCTCTTTGGGTCAGCGTAACACATTGATAGCAGGATTCACGCTTGCTGCCAGCGTGGGACAGAGTGTGTTTTATATAGGATACTTACAGGATACAAAACATATATAAGACAATAGCTAGCATAGTAAGACAGTTCCCAGAGTCAAATTCAGGAATGCCGCATTCCCTAAAAACGCCACCGACCTGAAGTGGTGTTTAAAAAAGCTGTTTTAGCATATATTATTGAACAGAATGTGAAATACAGATAGTTTTGCTCTTCTCCCCACCCCCCAAAATAGTTCCATGTCAGAAAATGTAACATATATTGCTAAATACAGAGAAAAATAGTGCTCTGAAATTAGGACATCACATTCTGTTTACAGTACAGAGGCTGCAACATTCTGTCTTTTAGGCTTTGATTCCTTACAGTAAGAGATGTCTGCCATTCATACTTGTAAACAGTTTGCAAGTACAAATAAAAGTCAGCTGTGGATGGAATATTATGATGGCTTCTTCTCTTCAGGACTTGATGCACTTACATGTAAATAATGCCAGAAAAAAAAAATCCAGACATTTGGTACTTACATATGTCTAATTGTCCAACATGTTGGATAAATATTACCCAAGATTCTTTTCAGTGAGTTATTTCTGTGGAAGATAATGGGTAATCTTACTACATTTGTTATTGCAAAGGCTACCTAACTAAATTTGTTATTACAAGTGCAGAGTAGCGAGCAATTAATGCTTCATTTTGAGTCTTCTCAAATGGAATTAATCAGGCGTGCATTTTCTATATTGAAATTGTTGAAGAGAAAACTGAAAAGCCCCAAGCAGCTGCAGAACTCCAAAAGAATGAAGGGCTGAACTTGCACTGAAGATAAGATATTGCTCCAGCTTTGCTTCCATCTGTGAATACAACATCTGCTTTTGAGAAAGTGAAGTGAGAAACTACATAAATCAATATAAAGATTGTTTCTATTTCCAAGCGTAGTCTGTGGCATAGTATTTGTGAAAGAGCATTGACAGTAGGGTTCCATTGCTGGTAGTACACAATTTTAAATTCAACATCATGGTTAATGAGGAGGCTAACAACGAAAAGATATGCAAGATTATGTCATACTTTAGTATCCTTTCGTGATAATTGCTAAGGTAAATGATACGCTACTCATCCAAGCACTCACTAGCATATCCAGTAATCCTGATACATACATCTATGTATTAATTAGAAAAAGTGCTTTTTTCTGACAATTTTAGAATTAATGATTTGAATATTCTTCTTTCTTAGTTTGCTATAAATAGTCTCCAGTACTTGTGTAATTTCCATTAATCTCTGGCAGTATTCATATACTCACTTCCCATACAAAAACCCAATTGGTAATACAAAGAATAATGGATATTTTACAATTAGACATGAAAAAATCCACCAAACCTGGCCATCAACAGCAAGCATTGTTGGTGTTATTAATTTATTAAATTCTCATTTCCACTGTTTAGTACTTGTGAAAACAATGGGGTTCAATTTGCATGTATCTCTTTCTAGAATGCATCATGTAACATTCTGCATGTGCAAAATCAAATGATGCTTCATCTCTTCTTTCTCAGTACCATCTTGGGCAGAGTGGTTGGCTTTGAGGCACCAGACTCATCGGAGGCCAGCCATTAATGCACACAGTAAAGGAGAGAGGCCCTACCCCAAGGACTTAAGACAGACTGAGCAAGCTTTGTTATAAAAGCTTAGTTTGGAAGGAAAGTATAAAGGAAGAAAAACTACATTTACAGTTTTGCATCATGCAATCAAAACAACTTTAAAGGCAAAGCTGTTCTTGGTTGTGTCCAATACTTACTACATATCAAGCATATAAAAAACAACATCACCATGGTTTAAAATGCATTTACTTGTGTGCACACATTACAGTCTCACCCTCCAGGGAACTACTATGTTTTCTTGAAAGTTTATAGCTCACAATTACCAGAGCCCCATGACTTAAATTTTCCTAACTGATTTCCAGGAGGCCAGTTTTGTCTGCTGCCTCTTGATGAGCCACAGCACTCCAGCTCCCTTGCTAGACTGAAGACACATACATAAACAAGTATTTCCAAAGTTGCCCTAATTCTTTGGTGGAAGTGATGGGATACTGAAAAATGATATAACGAGAAAATTCACCAGCTGAATTCTCATAATCATCCATGCTTTTCAGATGGCACAGCTGTTCTCTCTGACAGAAAATGGGAGGGCCAGGGCTGAAATTCTTCTGGCAATGTGAATGATCTTTGAAAATTTTGCTGGGCCCTGCTCTGGGAAGCATGGCACTTGATGCTGAATTCCTGTACTGTCTTTAAGGAGCCTGAAGTGATATCCAGGCTTGAGGAGATAGGCAGGAAAGTGAATTTCATTTTTATCTGAGAACACAAGAAGAGTGAAATGAACATAACGATCATATACAAATATTCCTTTGTATTTGAGGAGGAACATTTCCGATATGAAAACCAATCAATTAGATCAAACACTTTCCCTCCGAAAAGCTTCCCATATAAACCCATGGCTGTCGGCCTCATCCTGTAGGATTTACTTCCTCCTCTGGCTCAAATGATGGAAATTCATCTTCTGTTTTGTTTCTCTTGCCTGAAAACTAAACTAAGCAGTACACACAAGCCTTTGATCAAAACTGAATGCTAAAAACAATTCTACCACTCCCCTTTTGCACGAAATAGTGCTTACTCACAGAAATAGTCCTTTTGAAGTTGTTTTGTAGATACCAGAGAAATACATGAGTCCGGAGGGCTAAGAGATACTGTACTTGTTGAGCAAAGGCCATATTCTGATGTCACCAGATACAGTATTTATGAATAGTCTTTCATGCAGGGTTTTATTTCAGGGTTCTGTAAGAGTTTATCTCTTTTTTTTTTTTTCGTTTATAAAGAGAACCTCAGGGATTCCAGAGGGATTTTTGAGAAGGGCAATTATGAGTCCTAAAAACACCAGTGGAAAGAACTACTGATTCACTAAACAATACAGTTAAAGACAGAAGATACATTAACTGTCTACATTTTCCTTCTAATATGCATAAGACAAGAATGAGTATATCATTTCCAGAGATTTTAAATAGCTACTGATTTAGATCACCAGAAAATGGCCTTATCCCACATAGGATGCAACAACCCAGCAATCCACTATTAAATGAAGCTGTTCCAGATAAACTGTGAGCCAACTGACCCTGGAAATTTAGTACCCAAGTTGCGTGACTTGAAAATCTGTTCAAAGCAAGGCATGGCTGCAGGCCTTAACTGTTGTACTTTAGTAACCATAGTAACGTGGTCTCTGGAGACCTAATGCTAGTGAATTTTCCTTTATTTCAAGGAAGAGTAATAAGAGAAATGTGGCTTGGAACTTGTTCTCTCTCTTTCTTTTTACCCCCCCTCCTTATTTTTACTATGCCATGACCTTGACCAAAATATCTTTGAAGTATTTGCTGGCTTATTTTCTGCTATGGGACCAGAAAAAAATATCAGGATACATAAAGGTTCTTGCCAAAGGAAGTCCTATCTTCCTCAAAATATTTGCCTTCATTCCCAAAGAGAACCTCTTGACTAATAATGTTTCAGAAACTTCTTAATGGAAGGAACTGATAACTTTCATCTCACAGCTACTATGGGCACCAGAATAATGTTGTACTTTCTTTGAACTGACAGATTAATTGTTTTTCATTTCAGTAGCAGGTGCAGCTTTTCGTGAGTACATAATTGGATGTACATGTTTTTTCAAAAGAACACAGGCCCCTGTCTGGTGCCAAGCTCTTTTTAAATTTTTTTTCCATTTGGGGAAAAAAACCCACAATTTCATTTTTTAAGTACAATGTAGCAAACTCATGTAAGTGTTTTTAAAAAGCCAAATACAAACAAACAAATGTTCACAATACATACTTAAGTCTGTCTCACATGTTTCAGCTATTATCCTGGATTAGAAATTCCATCTGTCATTGAATCCATATGGTTTACCAAATGGCAGTTTACAACCATGTATTTTTTGCAGATTTGAACTGAGTTGTTTTTTGTTGCAAAACTTTTAATGTCCAAGCTAATATTTCTCTGTGTGTGTTTCTATGTGTGTGTGTCCCTGTGTGCTTGTATAAGTTTATGCAAATTGCTAAAAATTCTGATAGGATGGAAATGGACTTTGTTCATTATAACCCACCAGTTGTACACAAAGCAAATAATATCAACATTGAGCCACGAAGTTGGGTTATTCCCTCCTCTAAATCCAAGACCTCTATTTTAGGCTTCCCATTATCTCTACTGAAAATAATAAAGTGAAATGAGGAGATCTGCCTTTACTTCTCTGTGCTGCCCTCTCTGTGTTTTGGGCAGACATGTGGCTACATTAGAGAGTACAAACTGCCCAAGTATGAGGCTGGTCCAAGTCCTCTTTCCTTTTTCCTTCCCCCAGGTTATAGATAACCCAGGCAGATGGCTGCTGTGGTTCTGACACAGCACACCAGTGCAGCCTCCTGTTCGCTGGGGACAAGAGAATGCTATTGCCAAAAATTTTATTTCAGTAACTCAGAATGTTTAAAATCGTAAGTGGAGCCATATACTTTGTTGTGCTGTCTACTGTGACTCCCACTAACTTAGAACAAAAAAAGCTGGGAATAGGTTTTTTGTTCTCATGGACTCAAGCTGTATCTCTCTTCTACTCAGTCTAACAAATCAGTAGGATTCTGGCCAGAATAACGTAAAATCTCTATGCACTGTTACGGTAAATGACTTGAGTATAGACTTGTATATGATACTCGAGAGATTTATCTGAGAGGTCAAAAGATGTCTTTTCCTACTAATTTGCAATCACTACTATCGAGTTCTGGGGTACCAGACCTGTGCTAGCAAACACCCTCCTCCTTTTCCCCAGCTGTGGTAAGTAGGTGAGAAAAGTATAAATCTCAGCCCAACTCTGACTCTGGAGTCCTCTGTGCTACAGATGTCAGATTTCACACTGAACTCACTCTAGGGTAATGTAGCAAAACCAGAAAAATTTGCAGTCATGGGTTAGACTTGCTGGTTATGAAGTTTTGCTTCATGTCCAGTTTGTCTCAGTGTGGTTGAAGCACCAGGTTTCCCAGTTAAAATGAGGTTTAGACACACAGAATTTGTGTTAATCCTCAATAGCTTCATGTGGTTCCATAAAAGTTGTTGCATCAAAGGGGGTTTTGCTTTCCCTGCCTGCAGGGCAGAGCATTTGATGGCTGTTTGGGGTCATGAAAACCAGGCAATGCTTACTTAAGAGATCTTAACTCAGAAAAGGACATTAGCATTTTGAGAACAAAACAAAAACAAAGCGGGGCAAGTTTGTAATTCTCTTCTTTTACATTTATTTCCCTCATATCCATACTTGTTTCTGGCTTAACTTAAACATATGGCTCCTTGAACTTTTCCTCCGCTTCTTCTTTCCTCCCACCCTTCCTTAAACCTTCTCCAACCGCACAGATGTAGTTGCCAGTCCACTGATCTGAACCCTTAGAAATACACATGGTCCCATTTCCCCTTCCCATTTTTACTAAGTGCTGCACCTGGTCCAGCCCAACTTTTCATTTGTGAAAGAAAAAAAAAACTTGGGTAAAGAAAAAGCTGCCTGTCTTCCACTGTGGGGGAGCAAGCTTTACATCTTAAAGGTAGAGACCGATCTCTTAGAGTAGGTGTCTGGGCCTAAAGAGTGTGTAGCCATCTGTTGGATGAAGAAGATTCATTTTCACAGAGAGTATTTATTTCTTGATTCATAAAGACAATTCTTGGCAAAGGCAGGTGCTCCCCCATCTATTTCCTACTGAGGCTGAAAACGTCCAGCTTGCTTGCAGGAAAATAGAAGGTACATTTTAAGGATGTTCAGCATAATTCCATGTGAGATTCTTTGATCACATTCAAATCTTGTGGTCATTTTCTAAGCCTTCCCGGATAGGGCTTGGTGCATGAATTTGCATAGGTTAAAAACATTTCTTTAATGTTCTTCAGTTCTACTTGCTACAGCTGCATGGGCAGGACCAGAAGTCTTTTGTGATGTGCATGGTAAAAGCCACAGACATCTGCATGAAGGAGCTCTCTTAAATGTCCTATGGTTATCTTTCTGGAAATTTTTTAGTCTGTTCAAATAAAAAGGCCTGCCAGATGTTCAAAATGTAGTAGAATTCCTAACGTCACATCACTGATGGTTTCATTGCTGTGAAGATGAG
This sequence comes from Nycticryphes semicollaris, assembly GCA_013400055.1. Classification (NCBI taxonomy): domain Eukaryota; kingdom Metazoa; phylum Chordata; class Aves; order Charadriiformes; family Rostratulidae; genus Nycticryphes; species Nycticryphes semicollaris. The sequence continues at coordinate 174,578 of VXBJ01000259.1, forward strand.
TCCAAGAGACAAGATGCCAAAAATGCTTTCTTGTCTCCACTAGACACTGGAAATGGATATGACAGATACCATCTATGGATGCTCGTCTCAGTGCAGTGAAAGGCACAGATATGAAGATGTAGAAACCTTGACACATTTTCTGGTTGGTGAGGTTGAGGGATGAATTTGGGCATTATTTAGAGCAGAAAACAGTATCAGTCCAGCAACTCCTTGTGCTTGAGATTCGACGGGGATAACTAGTGTTCAACACAAACCCAACTAGTCAGAGATAAGGCTTATTCTGGAAAGGATCTGGAGCTGACCTAGAGCTGAACACAGTTGGCCCTTGACTATTCTTAGCGATGACTCATGATTAGTATTGACTTGATTGAATCAGTTGCTGCTACAGCTTTTTCCAAACGTAGGTGATCCATTGCACTCTCCCTCCACTTGATTTCTCCAGTCACCGTGTCACAGGTTCTTTGAGGTACAGAGCCCCTGGCTATGTATGGTCCCCCTGGGCCACGTTTCCAAAGGTGCTCCACATTTATGGCTGGGGCCAAATCTTCTGAGGAGGTCGGCCTATTGTGCACTGAAGTTTTGAAATTCTGCCCACCATTGTCACAGTAGGAACAGGCTTTGAGCAGTCTTGGAAATCTGGTCCTTATTTAGGAACCCAAAAGAGAACCAAGCTCACAAAAATATGTCAGCGTATCTGGTTACTGAGGAATTGAAAATCTGCCCTCATTGTGCTTCAGGATTAATTGAGGATTAATAGGCACATCACTACAACATTCAGTTGAGAGAAAGGTGAAGGAAGGATAATAATAATAATAATATAGCAGTATTTCATCAGCAGCTATTTGGACTATAATCTCAAAAGACTTCAAAACCATGACATGAAAGGATCATCTAAACTACCTTGGAATGCAAGCCTGCTGGAGTGAAGATACATTACTGAATCTTTATCGAGGGAAGAGGCAAAATTAGTCAGTTTGCATGCAGTTTGATGGATCTTAGTGTTTATGTCATGCATTTCATTTAATCCTTACTTTTATTTTTAGGTTTCTCTGGTTCCTTTCCTTGCATCACTGAGTCTATGAGAATTAATTTAGCTTTTTTCTAGACTAAACACTGGTCTATATCAGTGAAGTATTTATTGCCTACTTTTTATATTCAGTACATTTATGCAATTATGCTATGTATGTATTTTTATAGGAGCTTAAGAAAATAGCCATACTTCAAAATACATGTCCAGTTTTAAAGTCATAGCTACAACAGCACATGTATTTAATTTTCTTGTTGGATATCATTATATTAGCTATATGTATCAATGCATATACATTCAAAGCTATTATTATAGAATGTAATGTTTTAAGTTAAAAGCAAAAAGAAGTAGTTGATGCTTGCTATTAAAAATTTAATTATATGAATTTATGAGAAAACAAAATTAAAAGTGATAATAAACTAGCAATAACACGTGGTAGTTACACTGTAAATAGCTATCCTAACTTTTTTTTAAAAGGGAAAAAAGCATGTTCCAGATTGTTATTCATTTTTCAAGTTAGGAAAAAAAGACTTCTGCAAAAATGGTATGTCCAACTTTTTTGCAGTGATTTTTTCATATCTAGAATATTCTTAAAATTATTACATTGTATACCCATTTTACTCTTTACTTTCTGGTTACATTTTTAATTTTCTTTTCCCTTCTTTAGTCACTGAATGGTTTTGCATTGGTGGTGAGTGCAGATGGGATGATATTTTATGCCTCTTCGACGATTGTGGACTATCTAGGGTTTCATCAGGTAAGGATATTAACAAATATTTAGAGTATTTAGTCACTGTCATTGTAATGACTTTCTTGTAGTCACTCCTACTAACCAGCTTTGTAAAATGGAGCACTTTGTGTTGTTTCACCTTATCCTTCTACTGCTGATTAGACGTACACTATTACCGGAACTAAGTTACTTTACTATGCCGTTTCAGACTAATTGTCTCTCTTTTCTTTTTGTGATCTGATAAAATTCCTTGTAATGTCAACCTGTTTGTAAAGTTTTGGTTAACAGAAACACAATCCATTATAAAAATAATAAACTAAAAGTTTCCTTTCAACTTCAGTATAAGAAGCTGCTATTCTAGACTGGTTGCCCGTGTATAATAAATATATTGTAAAGTCACAGAATAACAGAACCATGTATGTGGACAGGACCTCATGCAGTCATCTAGTCCAACTTCTGTCTTAAAGCAGATCCAATTAGAACAGGTTGATTTGGGACTCATGTAGACAAATTTAGAATTTCTATGACCCCTCTGAAAGATGTATTCCAGTGTTTAACTACCTCGACTGTAATTTTATTTGCTTGTATCTAGTCCCAGTTTCCCATGTGGCAACTTGTGTCTGTTGCTTTTTGTCCTCCCACTTTGTTCTTCTGAGCCAGGCTTTGTCTTCTCTATACCTGCTCATTCGGTTGATGTAGGCAGCAGAAGTTCTTCCTGAAGTTTTCTCTTCTTAAGGCAGAACAAACTCAGTTATTGTCTCCTCTCCTCATATGTCATGTGCTCCAGCCCTCTTAAGTGTCTTGGTAGCACTCTCTTGGGCTCACTTTGGTATGCTGCTATTTTTATTTCCTGGGGTACTCAAAATAAGAGAGAACTTTGCCTTTGTTGAACTTCCTGAGGTTCCTGTCAAACTACTTTTACAGTCTGTCAAGGTCCGAGTAGCTGTCCTGCTCTCCCCAGTTGGTAGCCTCTGCAAACCTGCTGAGAGTGCACTCTACCCCACCATTCACTAATCAAGAAACTAAACAGTGTTGGTCCCAGCATCAGTCCCTGCGGGATGCCACTAGTCACTGGCTGCCAGTTGGACTTTTCTGTGACTCATGTTTGCATATATGCACAGAAGACTTCAGAATAAAAAGAGTCATCTTAGGATGTGAAGTCAAAAACCGGATGTGAAGTCCAAAAGCAGATGTGAAAAACAGAGGCCTCTGAAATAACTTTCCTCAATCAATTTGTGCTTTGAAGGTATCCTACACCAGTCAGTATTTTAAGGAAAGTATCAACCTAAAGATAAGTGCCTGCCGCACTACACTTGCAAATTAAACATTTCTTGTTGTAATTGTTTCAGACTGATGTAATGCACCAAAACATATATGATTACATTCATGTGGATGATCGCCAGGATTTCTGTAGACAACTGCACTGGGCCATGAATCCTCCCCAGATGTTGTCTGGACAGCAACTACAGACAGAAACAGGTGGGATTGTATATGTTGATTGGAAACATAGGCACCACTGTATAATGTTAGAATTGTACTCCACCTACACCCATGCCTGTTCCACATCAAATGTTCACTGGAAAGCTGCATAGTGGCCATTTATAATGTTTTCATCCCAGAGATGACAATTCTTCCTAATACTTGACATGTGTAAGGTAGTGTGTGATATTGAGGTTAGAAAGTTGATGTTTCCTTTATTATACCTATGGATATTCTTATCCATGCAGAATGAACAGCATCATTGTTCATGCTACGGATCTTCTGTTCCTACTGATCAGGACACTGGTATTTCTATCATTCATGCAAAAAACCCCATGCAAAACTTTCCTGTACAGTATTACAGCAGCCACACCACTTCTATGCCATTTGTTTCCCATGCAAAGTTATGTGGATAGGAATTTTCAGAAGAACAAGTAGGTTTAGCAATGCATTTTTTCCTCTGAGGCTGTAAATATGTGTTGTTAAGGTTTCTCCCACGTGAGGCGTTAAGCTGAAATCATGAGCATGGAAAATACAATGGGGTTGAAATGGTAAACTTTATAAAGAATTATTGATCCCAGCAAAAATGTATGCATTTCACCAGAAGGTGAGGAAGTAATTGAGGAAAGAAATTGAGGAAGCACAGTCTCCAGAAGGGTGGCAAGAAACTTGCAAGCCGTCTCTCAGCAGCATTTATGAAGTCCTCAGGAAAACAGTCACAAAACTTCGGTAAAATTTATTGCAGTTTCTGTGTTTTGCAAGATTCTTACAGATATCTGAGGAACCTTGCAAGATTTTGTAGGAAGTACAGAGAAAACAATACAATGTGCACAAATATTTCAACCTACTAAAAGTTACAAACATTTGGAATTCTTGTTGTAATGTATACAGTGGAGAATTGCAGTTCCTGAATTCATACTTCTGCACAAATACTTGTATCTTTTGCAAAGTGAGTATTTCAAAAGCTATGTGCTTGTAGGCCAAAGCTGGAAAATGCTTCTTTAAAAATCAAGGAGGCAACAGCTGAACTATAGCTAATCAGCCAGTGTGCATTTGTTTGGGGTTTTTTTGCATTAGCATTTTTCCTTATTTTGTTCCTTTTTCTAATGTATCTTCTGTAATCTCTGAACTCAAAACCAGCAACATGTGTTACCCTGCTTTGCATCATTATAAATCACAAAACCTCAGGAAATAAAAAAGCCAAAGTTTCTGAATAAACTCACCTGAATCCCATTGTAGAGTTTTTCTTTTTTCATTTGGTAGAGCACGTGCAGATGTACTTATACTTGATCCAATTTAATATTTGCCCTTCCATAAAGTGATTTTTAGCGATTTCCATAACAGCTTCTTCAATTGGCTACAGACCATTTTCATTCTTCTTAGTGTGAGCTGATATATATTGCTTCCACTGTTGTTCCTAGGAGAAGAATATATACTCAGCAAATTGTTTAAAGCACAGGAGAATGACAGCATGACAGCAGATTATTCTTCCTTCTTAACTCGTTGTTTCATCTGTCGAGTTCGCTGCTTGTTGGACAGTACTTCTGGCTTCCTTGTAAGTATAATTTCACTTAGAGAACTCTAGTCATCACATACTAAATTTTAATTATTTCATATGAAAAATATTTCAACATAAGTATTGTGGACAGCCATGGAGAGGATACATTTTTCACTTGCTGTGCACTAGCAAGAAACACCTAAGGATACTTATTAATATGTATAAAGAGTCATGGGAGGGAAGAAAGTTGCAATATTTGAAATGAAAGAATCTATGAACTTCTATGTTCTAAGCTCTTTTGGACAACGTCTGTCCTTGATTTATACTGGGCCAAGCACAAAGGTGGCAAGCCTGAGTGTCAACGACTAACAGTTAAGCACAAAGTATTTGCTCTAAGGAACAGGAATAATAATGATCCATTTTTCCTTTTTGTAAAGAGTCCTTTAATAATAAAAATCAAAATTAGAAAGTCTCTCACACGCTCCTCAAATATCCTTACTCGGAATGGCTCATTTCTAGAAATTGCTTCCCCATTTGCTTAGTACAGACCAATGCTGTTTCTCCATATGACAAAATATAGTCTGTGTGAAGAAAATGAGAAGATCAGCACGAGACAGGGAAATGCAACTTCTGTCTCATATGTTCATTTGCTAGAAGACTCTGGGTCTGAACAGCCGTACCAGTTAGTCATTTCTGCATCCCTGTTTTAATCTTGTAGCTCTGAAAAATGCCCAACTCAAATGGACTGATTTTTCTCTGGTCATTTGGTGGTAGGTAATTTTTTCAGCAAGAGGCAGCAGCTTGCTATTAACTTGATCTCTGCCTTCTTATTATATGGAGATTTCAGGCAGGGATGGATGGTTCCTTCCAAGCTCTGTACTTTGAATCTGGCTATCTTGGGCATATCTTTTCCCTTGGCATCTGCCTGCACAGCCCTTGGGTTGTGCCAGTCATATACTTCCTACAGAAAGTGCAGCGCAAGAGGAAAGAAACTCGGGAACCATTTCACTGGCAAGAACAGAGCATGGAAAAATAATAGTTCCAGCTTCAGAGTAAAGCATAGAGGAAATGGCTGTTTGCACCACCATAAGCTGCCTGTCTTGGCAAACAAAACGTAATGCACAACTTCTGCTTTGAGTACACAGGAGAGAAAAAACCAAAAAACAGCCTCTAATGTCTCATTTTACAATGTATAGTACCTGCACTCCCATGCCTCTGAAATGGCGTGGTTTAAATTATATGAAGATAATGAAATTCCTAGGGGTTTATCCCTATTTTAAAACTGATTTTTTTTTTGGTGTTAAACAACAGGGTTCTAGGTTGCATTTGCATTTTTAATGTTTATGCACAAAATGCTTAAGATAATTCTGTTGGTTTTTTTGTATAACAGACAATGCAGTTCCAAGGCAAATTGAAATTTCTTTTTGGACAAAGGAAGAAGTCCTCATCAGGAACAGTACTGCCACCTCAGCTGTCCTTATTCTGCATAGTGGTACCACTTCTGCTCCCTTCAATGTCAGAGATGAAGATGAAAAATCTGCTTGTGAAAGCAAAACACAAAGCTGATGATGCAGCAGCAGGGAATACAAAGTATTTTCAAATTAATTCTTTTATCAGTTAGTAAAGTATACTACAGGCTTGATGTTTATTAAGCATGTGAAAAGTACAAATTAGGCTAAATAGCCTAGCCCTCCACTTTAAAAGTGAATAATTTGCCTGGATTTAATGATATAATAGATCATAACTATGATAACACATTATATATATATTACTTTATGTATAATACATATTAAATATTATATTACCTTATATATAATTTTACAGAAAACCTGGAAAGTTAGGATATCTTCCTAACCTTCAGAAACTACCAACACTGTAAGTCACTCTACTAGATGTAAAAGTGGAGAAGCAAAAGGATTTTTACTGAGAGTTCAAATTTCAATATCTTCAGGTAGCACAGTTATCTGGACTAGGGCATTTTGGTAGTAAATGAAGGAAAAGAAAAACTTCAGAAAGCTGAATATGCATGTGTGTGGGTGTTCATACAGAGTTAAATGAGATGTATTTGGTGTATGTCTTTATCCTACAACAGAATGGTTATGAACACAAAAGTCTACAATTGCACTAAATGGCCTGGAGCTGATCACTTGGCAGCAATCACAGAAGATCAGGACAGACTGTGTTTAGACTAATTTCCTTCCTGACACTTATTTTCATTACTCTTCTATGATCAGATTTTAGTTGATGTTTGGGGCTAGAGTTATGTTTTCCCTTATTTGCTTAATTATAACCTTGCAGCAATGAGGTCCATTGGTGTGAAGCAAAATGTTCATCAGCATGACTGAGAGCATCATAATTTAGCTTTTACTTAGAATATGTTTGTGTATGTGTGGATTTACTCTCCAGACGTGCAATGTGGTTCTAGCACATACATACTTTTAATAAGAACGAAATTACTGGAAGGCTGATATAACAGACTATGCAGGCTTTTGGAACAGAGTTGGAAAGTAATTTCCACTTGCAAGTTTTTAGTGGCCCAGGTGAAATTAATTGATGATCAGACTTCAGCTCCTAGAAAAGAGGTGCTTTACTTAAGTTTTATTAACTGACTGGGCAGTGGCCAAGGATTTGACAGGAATTAAGTGGGCATTTAACTAAAGCACTTCCTTTGGTTCAGGCCTGAAGCATGCTGCCCAGGGATCGTGGGCAAATTTATATAGTCGGTTCTTTTCTGACCATCTTAATAATAAGAAAAATTTATAAAGCAGTGTTACGGACTTTGTACCCTTCACAAGCCCTAATGCACATTTTGGATTAAAGACTGGAATAAATTAATTCAAATCATATGATGATTATTGGAAATTGAAGTCATGCTAACTCTTAAGTGTGTTGTTGGTCAGTGTGATGTACATACCTTGAAAGTACCTTGAACAGGGAGAGCAGACTATACAGTGTTTGTCTAAATTCAAGCTGAAACTCATTATTCCAGGTACAGTTAAGAATATTCCTAAGCATAAATATTTCTCTTAATTGAATGCAGAATTCCAGTCATACACTAGTTGACTAAATTAATGATGCAGGAAACATAGATAATTAATTAGTGTTGGTTACTATAGATTTAATTCATAAGTTTTTGCTACTGGTCTACAACTTGAAGATTGCATCTTTCAGTGTTTGCCATTTTACTGTGCTGTCATTCACTGACAAGGAATTTTCCACATTTTCTGTCCTCTACAGCTCCAGTTGCAAAGGTAATTCAGGTCTGTGTGAAGCAGTAGAAATATATGGAAGAAACAGTCATCATGAAGGTGCAGCTTTCACTAATGTGTTACAGATTGCTGAAAACCAAATCAAAGGTGCGTCTGCTAAGTATTTCTGGATTATATACAGTTTACGGAGAAAGAATCTTGTCTTTTCTTTTCTCCTGTTAGGTTTTCCATATTTTGGTCCAATGACCTCTTTTTTTCTTTTCTCTAAAACCACTTCCATAAAAAAATGCAAAAAAAAAAAAAAATTTGACTACTTCAAAAGACAGTAGTGAATCAGTCTGCTATTTTGGAGTGGGCAGAAGTACTGTGATGCTGAGTTTACAAATATATGAACAATCATAGTAAATAAGAATCCTCAAAGTATGCTTTCCTAAATATGGCAGCACTGAATTTAACAAGATTATGTGAAAGTCTTATTAATAAATTACTATATCTATCCCTCTCTAAGGAAAACTGGAAAATATTTTACAAATGCTAGTTTTCCCCAAACAGAGGAAAATTAAAATATATTGTCTTTAAGAATCATGAGTTTCTTGCAGCTTTGACTCATGTTTTACCAACGTTTGCTGTGGCAATATTATGAGAGTCTATGCCATATTACAGATTTTATAATGGATAAAATTTTGATGGTGAGTCTACCCCAACTGGCACCTTCTTCTTGAATAGAGTTGTACTCAGCCTTCTGTCATACCTGCTGGAAACCTTTGTTAAAATCATTCCTCTGTCATAGCCCCATTTTTCATGAACATTTTCTTGTTAGTATAGTACTATTACTGAGAGGAAAAAATTATAATGAACTAATAACACTGAAAAATCCTTGGTTACAATTTAAGCCTTTCAAATTTGTTTTTTAAATGTAATTTGCCTAGTTTTGTGACATACTTTAGCTTGTACATTCCTATGCTAATAATTCCAGGGCAGCAAACAAACCTGTGAGCATGCACCTATAGTTCAGGTAAGAAAAAATACTAAATACTGCTTATATTAAAGTAGATTTTCTTTTAAATTGTACAGCAAAGAATAATGGAGAAAATGGCATTTCTCTAGTCAAAGTACAAACAAATGAAGATCACTGGGTCTGGGTTCAAGCTAACACTCAACTTCTGTATCGAAGTGGTTGTTCAGAATACGTCCTTAGCCAACAGCAAATGGTAAAGTAAGTACAGTTTTCAATACTAAAAAAAATATGTATTTCAGAAAAATGAATGTATTCTATATGTATGAGATCTTTAAAAGGACTGTAGTGACCCAGAAGAAGGGCTTAATGAGAAGGATTTAGTTGACATACAAAACAGAAATCCATTTTAATCTGTGATCATATGAAATCCATTTTTGTCTTGGATCATAAGAAATGGCTGTTATAATCCTAAACTATATTTATTTCTTCAGTCTTTTTTTCTTCTGAAGTTGAGTGCACTTGCATACTAAACCAGAATACTTCCAAACCAAAATGCTAGATTATTATATGTTTTGACTTCCTTGTACAAAAATGTATTTTGGGGTTCACTTTGCAGCTGAAACTCTTCACTCATTTAGTGTCCTGGTTTTTATATTTTTTTAACGTTTGAGTATGTTCAGCATTTTTTGTTTTTTTCTCTATGGATGACAGTTGAGCTCATGTTTTCAGTTGTGGATGTTCAACATAAATCTAAACACACATGCTCACATGCATTGTATGTTTGTAGATAGATACATCTAGTTGGCTGTAGGTTCAGCCTTGGAGTGGAAGCTAATCTCACAGATTTGCATTCAAAGAGGACCTCTGTGCTGGGTTTTAGCCTTTCCTCCCAAATAGGCTTTTCTTCCTTCCCCCATGGGATTGTCTGTTGTAGTTCTGTGAGCCTTGTTGAGGTATCTCAAGCTGGTCTGAGGGAAGAGATAAGAGAATGGACTGAGAGCAGGGGCCAGGAGGTGTACGCAGCCACCATCTGGCCTGTGGAAAAATTGTGGCTGTTATCACTGTTGTTTTTCCTTTAGGCTGCCTCACAGGTGGAAGAAATAAATGAAAAAGTCTTTGAACTTCTATAGTACCTATCCCTTGCAGGCAGTGTAATCATGATCCACATGAACAGCAGAGGAGCTCCCACATGAGAGTGGTGGAACCCTTCACCTTTACTGGGACTGCACAAACATCATCTTGATGTTTGAGGGAATGAACTTCTATTAAGAAGCAGATCAAAAAGGCTCACTTCTTGTATTCGAGTCTTCTTCTAAATGTTTTTTTTTTTTTTGTGTAATTAAGTGTGCTCGTTATTTAGTTATGTTTTTACCTTCTGAGTGGCTGAAATCCTTCCTTTGTGCTTGATAGTTTCTGCAGACTGAAGTGTTACGAGAGTTACCCTGAGAGACTATATTCAGTTCCGTTGCCCTGTCCGCAATAGACTTCATCCTTACTACTGCTTTTTTTGCTAAAATGTGTGCAGTTTTCCTGGAAACATACATTCTTTTGGAGACTTTTCACTAAATACTGTTTCACTGTAAAATTCTTCATTTGGGAGTCTAAGCCTTTGTGACTATTGCATTTTTTCAGTCCATTGCTTACCAATTTGACCATTTCTTCAGAAGCTAGTTCTACGGCAAACTTATAGCCTACCTTTTGCATCTCAAGACAATAATAACAATAACAATATTTAGCAGAGGACTAAAAATAGTTAATATCTCATGGGGAAAAAAAAAAGAGGGAAAATATCCTCCTTTCTTGGTGTACATTTATTACAGAGGGACATTCTGTCTTTGTAACAACATGGACTCCCTCTACTGGAAAATCCTATACTTGCACATTGATCCCAGACCCAAGGAAAAGGTCATAATAATGAGCTAAGAAAATAGCCTTCTAAACCCCTTACTAGTTCTTCAGGTGCTCATGCTCTGTTTCTTATTGAGATGTCCACAACTTGTTTGGGGTGGAGTGGGGTGGACAGGGTGATCCTGCCTGGTCAGGAGTCAGCATGTGACTGAATTCCAGACAAATCCTGAACCTGAAGGTTTGGATCCCAAGTTCTGAAAACTGCTGTGTCAGGCACAGAAATGCTCAGGCAGTTTTCTCTGCCAGAGCTCTTTACTAACGTTGAGTACTTCAGCTGGAGGTCATGGAAAATTAATTCACTGGCCATCTTAAAAAATGAAAGACAACATGAATTCACTTAGGCATGTAAAACAAACTTATACCCAATATGAGTGTTTGTGACTATTCTGGACTTGTAATTCAGGCATTTTATTTCCTCTCAGGTAACTCTGAAAATATACGATGCCTATGGTTCTCCCTCAAATCACTTTGATTGGAAAGTTCTTATGTGTCCAAATAATTCCTTGTTAACAAAGTACATCTCATTTAAGATATTCTTTGCATTTTATCTCTAGATTTTTCTACACAAAAATTTTATTACATATATTTTAAAGGAAGAACAAAAATGTAATGTAGTTACCATACTGTACTACAGTATTTAAGGTCTCTATGAACTGTGTCCGTTAAATGGAAGAGTAAATGCATGTCAGAATTTAAATGAAACAGTGCCACAGAAAGTTAGATGTGCATACACATTGATGCTCAGATGTGAGTACACTTCTTTTCTCTCAAACAAATGCAAATGGTGTATGGACAAGAGTGTGAGAGTCACGTATTAAGGTAAAGACAAAGTATTGCTTGTAATGTATGTCAAGTCACTCCATTTGTGTCCCAGAAAACATCCATTTAGAAACCTCTGATTTACGTATTTTTTTCTACTGTTATTGAAAGGGAAGAAGATGAAAAACTGAAGATACCGAGCGGTTTTGCCAGTTTGAAAGGAAACCTGGAGGGGCTTTCCTATAACAGTGCCATTGAAACTCTGGGCCAGTGGAAGCACCTTAACTGGACAACAGTAAAAAATGAACAGGATAATGTAAAAGTGAAGTTTGAGCCTCATACAAATGGTGAGTGTTTTATGCAAGAGGAACCTCTCAGTTCTAGCACATCATCTGTTTTAGGCGTTCAGAACAACTGCACCACAAACGGTAGCTGGACTTTAAGAAACTCAAGCTCTTGTTCTATGAGCCAGCGAATGAACACATGTTCAAACAGGAGGGCTGGATCATTCTACAACAGAGACCAAAGTTTCTTAAATTTAGCATCAACTTGCCCTTCCCATTGGGGGAGTGCAGAAACCTGCCAGTCTTACTCGAGCATACAACAGCGCTGTGCAGAGAACTATGCGACGGACCACCTGAAACTGCAAAGACCATTAATATCTTCAGAGTCTCTCTATGACACAGCTTTGCCCTTAGAGATGCCTGTCAAAATGGAATACGATTCCGATTCCGAAAACATTGCCGATAACTACCTGATGTCACAAAACCGAGCCTGGTTGGATGAGAATGGCTCGCTGAGAAGGCAGGTGTTTAGCTACCCCAATAGAGTGCACCTCAAAACAGAACCGGACCTCTGTGAGCCAGCCTCACCTTGTCAGAAGCCAAGGCACTGCCTTTACACGCCACATAATTGGCAACGCATCGTAGCAAGTCATCCCAACAGCCTCACCCTAAACAGATCTTGCAAGGGTTCACGTAGCAAGGAGGTGGCCCCATTTTGCCCTCAGAACTCCTCTGGGTGTTTGGAAAGCATGCCTGACCTGCCACACACGGCATGCTACGGCCATTTCTACAGCCCCAACCTAGGGGAGGAGAAAGAGCAGAGTAACGAGGTTTTTAAAATGTCATGTGAGTTTAAAAACCCCTGTTTGGTTCAAGCAATCAAGCGTGAGCCGCCGGATTCTCCACCACTGTCCAGCAGTGGACAGAGCAGAGTACATGTGAGCTTCCCTGAAAATACATTAGCAGGTCCTGTGCCTCATAAAACCACTGAATGTACATTTTTACAATAGATTTAATAACATTTGAAATATTTATAATGTTGAAAGCAAGAAGTTGTAGATTCTCTCCCAGCTGAGTTAAAGGAGTTACTAAAATTAAAAGCCAGTGGTAAGATTTTGAGTGTGTGTCTGTGCATCTGTGTGTGAGAAAAACCAGACACAGACACACAGCCTTCATCCCCATGTCCCTCACTGCCCTGCTCTTAGAGATCTTTGGAGAGACAGAAAGAAAAATCCTCAGGCACAGAAAAATAATCATTACTCACTGCACAGTTATACCTGCTAATTTGTCTTTATCATCTTTCCTCTCTTGTCTACAGTTCATTACCAAGGCCTAGCTATTTCTATTTCCTGCCTTTGTTCTGTTTGTTTTTCTCAAGCTGATGTGATGCCTCCGACCAAAATGAAAATGTTTATGGTCTTCAGTGTGACCAGTTTACCTTATAAGTTTTTGCATTTTTGGGTTATTTTTGCTGCTCTAATAAGAAGCATCAGCTATTCCTTTATCTCAACATAAATGAATGGCAACAGGAAAGGGCTTTCCAACACAACTTCTTAATTTAAAAGCATAGCATTAATTAAAGCAAATTACTTTCATAAAATGCATTAGAAATTATTTCACTTCAAGTTGAAGTTCTTCCCAAGTTTCCTTGATAATACTAATGTTTTCGTTCACATATTATTCCATTATAAAGTCATCAGCCTTTCATGTTGCTGTTTGAAAAACTGAACAATGGGATGTTACCCACTTCTATAATGAGTGACAAAGTGCCATTAAATGTACATGACAAGAAAATATTTCTCCAATTATTTTCCTTACTGTTACCTGTAATGTCAACAAGGGAAATGCACTTTTTAACCTGATGGTATCTCATTGACTGCTAGAAGCTTGTTAAACACGACATCAAAACCAAGCCCCACACTAAAATTAGATGCGTTGTTTTCAAAAGCATCCTAGTTTCATTCTCAAAAGAAAAGCTTAATCTCACCAAGAGCTAACTGGAGGATGTATACAAAGCACTTTGGCTCTTTTGAAAAAAGATTCATATGCTTTCCTTTGAACCCAGACAGTAATGTATGTTCACACACACATAATAATCTACAACTTCTGTTTCGGTTTATGTTATTATTATTGTAGTTTGACTCCTGCACTAACTTTTGTTTGAAAATTGCACTATTTCAACCTTACATCAACTTCACTCATATAAAACCCACATCATTTGAAAAAAGCTTAGAAGTATATGTGCTTTCTGAAAGAAGCCCTATAATGAATGTCTGCTTTTTCAAAATGTGATAAATTAATATAAATTCTTCATTTCTGTATCTACTAGCCACTAAGGGCATGGCTTTACATGTCAGCAAAATGGCATAAACTTCTCATGAATGCTATAAATAAGAGGGTAGGGGAATGGTTCTGCACCTTGGAGGCTGATACTCTCCAGGGTGGTTTGTCCCCTCCAATAGAAATTACTGCCTGTATTTTAGAGTTAGCAGATACAAAGATATACATACTCTGCACGTCAGGTAAGTGCTTGTGAACAAAAGTTTGACCTGAAATGCCGCACTTTACACTTAAATGATTGAGATAACACATGTCCTTCTTGATGACTGTCCTGCAGAAGGCAGCATTCTCAGCAGAAAGGCAAGAGTGGACAGTAAAGAAGTGCAATAATGTCTTACTGTAGCTCAAGTTGAGTCTGACATAGTCCAGTTGACCATACCCAAGCCATGAGAACATCTCCCTTTTTTTTAGTATCTGAGGTAAATCAGCTCCTTGTTGGCTATGGGCTGCCTCTTATTTGAGACAACCTTGATATCCTTGGTTGAATACTCTTACCAGTGGGTGCAATGCAACATCAGAGCCCTTTCAGAAATGAGACCATAGTAGTGGATTTTCCATAGCTCTCTGGCACACCACTGTTTGTGTCACTTAAATTTAATCCCAATTGCAAAAATACTCCTGGACAAGCAAACTGGATCCTCATGTAGAGTGAGACTGCTAGATACCAGTGGCGGTGTGCAAGTCTGCCTTGTTGATTCACTATCTACAAAAATAAGAGCAGCAGTTCCTTTTAGACTCTTTCAGATTAGCTCTCATTGACCATTGCTTGGTGTGCAGCAGTGGCACTGCTTATGTCCCAGTGCCAAACACTCTGCTGTGGCAGCAGAGCCGCTGGCAGAGTTGAGCTATGAACCCTGTAATATTCTCCAGTCCAGCTCCCTGTGCAACTGCCTGACAGAAATGGGATGGTGTGGAGGCAGCCTAGTGTGGGAACAAGTGGAGAACACACCAGCATGACTGCTGAAAAGCTGCTTTTTTAATTCCGTGCTTGGACACCCTTCTGAATGAGAGCACCTGGGCCTGGTTTCACACTACCTTGCACCTTCTCTCATCATTTATATTGATGCATCATGACTGTAAAACACTATTATCTTCATATGGACATGCTGGTGCCATTTTGCATGGATGTAAGTGGTCACAGGAGGTGCAACTCTGTAGAGGGCTGTGCCATTGAATGCCTTGGCTCTGCCTAGAAATATTTCCTGGCATGTCTACAGTCAGAGAAATGTATCAGCCAGATTTCTCTCTTCAGTGAGGAAGTAACTCATACTAACAAGTTCTCTATAGATCTCTCTCTTGCAGAATAAAGGCTATTTCATTGGCATAACTCTACCTACTTTAAGGATTTCCTGGATGATTTTTTCTCACGTTCTAAACAGAGCCCACCCACATTTTATGGATCTTCGTTGATATAGAGGTAGATGAAGCTTCTGCATGTAAGAGAGTCTAATCTGATATAAAAAAAGTAATGGCCTTCTAGGAAGGTGGATGAATGTGTATCTCAAAAGTGAGACGGCACCTTCTGAGTCCCCCCTGTGTAAATGCAGTCAGGTTTGCTTCCTTATTGTTCCATAAAGTCTGAACCCAAGAAAACACACTTATTCTGTGAATCATGTTTGAATTTGGCCCAGTTAATCTGTGGCCACGTTGTTATTCCTGGTCTCACATGAAAAAATGTGGTATCAGTGGAATTCTTTCTAGTCTAAGTTATAACACGCATGCAGCAATCTCATAAAAATTGCACTTACAAAAAGGATGAGCAACTTACCCTATTTTTGGATGATTGCTCACCACTGTTGATAGCAAACAAAGACTAGTTCCTTCTAAGTACTTGGAATATCACACCATTTTGAAAGAAGGAAACAAGCCCTAAAAATGAATCTCTTGCTATCTGCTTTTAAGACACATATATTCCTTCCATCTCTCAGCACATATGACTTGGACTGAGTCTGGACTGAAATGTGGCATTGTACTGTAGCCTGTTAAATTGCCACTGATTTAATCTTATGAAACCTTTTTGTATGCAGACAGTAATGATACTAGGAGCTCTCAGGCTGAATGAAATGCCTTTCTTTTTCCAATGCATGCCTCTAACACCTGAATGATGATAACATTCAGACTTCTTCAGCCATAAACTCATAAATTCTCCCGAGCCTGAGTCAGAATCAGCTCATGAATTCTGGTGTTTGAGAAGGGTATTTTTTGTATGGAAGGTGAGAAGTTCTAAAAGCTCTGAGTGTGTCTTCCTCTGAGATATTAGTTGGTGCACAGACAGAGAGACTACTATCAATATCAGCTAAAGCTGCTGATTAGTCATCTTTACTGAGAATGTGGCCTGATTTTAGCTGTCAGCAGACTGCTGCTGAGCACCATACAAATGCTAGTCCAACTGAAATACACCATTATAAGTCACTATTTTTACTGAAAACCAACCTGATTTGAGCTAGGGAAAAACTTGTACACTGAAAATTTTCCTGCTGCTTCTAAGGTTTCCTTGGATGCAGTTACACCAGTGGCAGACCTCCAATGTGGATAATACTAACAATAGTTTATATTCACTTTTGATTCTTTAGATACCAAAGTAGACCTTTTTTTTGAAAATCAGAAGTGAGGGCAGCAGTGTGCTGGTTTCAGTTGGTCCTCAGTTTGGAGATTTAACTAGTGAAATGAAAGATCAAGGGACTGTACTTAAATTCTCTGTAGGAAAGACTGACTTCCTGTTCCTTGATGGGATTGCAAGGTATATCTCTATGTTTCAATCACCCTTCAGTAGAACACAGTAGTCTGTAGAACTGAGTCTCCTCTGGATGGCATAGGGAGGTCTGACCTTTGTGCGCCAGCCAGGTTGGTAAGACTTCAGGTGCTGATCCTTTGATACGGTATTGAGATTGACAGGGCACGTGCAATTCTTTCAGAAATTCCTAGTACTTAAATTATTCAAGTGGAAGGCAACAAGCCTGGGACCAGGAACAGTCTGCGGATAAGATCAGTTTCTGCTGCCTAGAAGCCTTTCTTAATTCTCTGTATTGAAGCCATATCGCAACTTAAGTAGGACAACCTCTCCCACCGTAGCTATTTCAGAAAAGCCATTATGTTTTCTTACATGTGTGATGTTTTAATTGAAATGGGTAAAAGTCAACATTTCTTCTTCCTGTGAATACATATATTGCCTTAGATAGCAGGAAAAAAGTTAATGTACTCTTCTTTCATCAGTGTCATATAACTAAAAAACCCAGCCTCAGAGTGATGGAGGTATAAAACTGTTGTTCTATTTTTCTTGTATTTTCTTTCTGATGTCTCCCTCTCTTTCTCTCTACTGTGTTAGTGTAAACATTCAAAACAGACTCTTCTGAAGCAAGATTCTTTTCCTTGGAGTTTCTTCCTCTCTTATATCTTGTGAAGTCCTATGTGAAATCATGTGTCGCAACTGAAGCAAACTTCTCTAACGTGGGTAGTGAGCAAAGAGATTCTGCAAGTGGCCAATCTCAGGTTGTAGTCACAAGGTTTTCATCTAGCTGAAGGATACTCATACAAAGGGTTACTTGTAGCTTATGTTCATAGACACTAACACCCTGGCAAACAGATCTTTGTTGTGTTGGAATATATGTGGCATACGTTCTTATCATTATAAATACATTTCCCTATTATGCTATCAGAAATGCTTCTGAACAAAATCACCAGTGACAGGCTGAAAAAGGTACTAAACCCACAAAGTACATGGAGATCCCCCAGCACTTGCCTGTGTTTAGGCAAAGATTTTCTTTGGGTGGAGGTTTGGAGGGAAAGTAAAAAAAGACTGTTAAGATAGATTTTGGGAAAAAAAAAAAAAAAAAGACCACCTTGGATGCTGTCAAGGTGTTCTTATTCTGTGACTACAGCATTAATTCTCCTCCACTTATTGCTAATAACTGTGCGCTGAAATAATGCTTGTTTTTTTCTGTAAAACTGAATTTGTAACCTTTCAAGCTGAAAATAATTTCTCAAAAACAAGGATTAAGGTCATTCAGTGCTAAGCTGTACTTCTCAATCAGACTGAAAACATCATTCTAGGAGGCATGAAGTGCTCCTGTTCCTTTCCTGGGGTTAGCTTTTGAAACTCTGGCAAATCCAGCGTCTGCATCAATTCTCTTGCTGCTGGTCATTGTAGCTCAGATGTGCAGCTGGTGCTCTAACTGCGCAGGCTGAAGTCGCTCAGGATTTCCTTGGTGCAATGGAACTCCAGGAACAACTGTACAACAGCCAAAACTTCCAGTTTCACATTTCCATTGATACAATTATGGTATTCCAATGACTAATACAAATATGTGGCGGAAGGTAATGGAAAGAACATCAGCTGCCTAGCTAGTCTCAGTAATTGTATTTAATTAATTAAAAAGCTATGTTAAATCAGGTGAAGTTCTGTTCTAGAACTCCCTATTTTGCACAGGAGGGTGTCATAGGAATTACACTGCTGTTCTCCCCCTGCTGTCCTCCCTCTTTGTAGGTCACACCCTTTCTTATCCCACTAACCTCACTTCTGAACCTCTTCTTTTTTTTTTTCCTATTAATTTGAACTATGAGATAAGGATCAAGCATCAAGTGTTGTGTTTGGGTTTTTTTTTTTTTTTAATTTTGTCTTTCTGAGAATGAACTTCAAAAATGCAAAAGTGATCTCAGTAACAGTATTCTACTCTTACCACAGCCAAAATGATTCTTTGTCTACACGGTCAATGGACTTCCCTCTTCTGAAAGGGTCCTTCCCCATACCCCCTCTCCCCTACACAGCTTCTTTGCAAAACCAAAGAACACTTTCTTTCTTAAAGGCAGTTACGTCCATCCAAAAACCTTTTCTTTTTAATTCCTCTAGCTTCTCTACCTTTTTGATTTTATAGGATGGTACAGTGTGGCCCTTTCCGTTTTCTGCGTCTGTAACTTTATTTCCACTTTAGGCATACTTCAAAAGCTTTGCCAAAAAAAAAAACCCCAGTGTTAGGCAGAAGTGCAATCCCCCATTTCCCCCCTGCCCTCCTTAGTAAGACAGCGGTACTCGCTAATTACAGCTGTACTCCTAAAAAAGAGAAAAAGGGCACTTTGCTGGTGAAACATCCTCTCTTCAGGAGGCTGTACTGCCAACATACTCTGAGCTAACCACCAACAGTTTAGTTCTACAAGTATATATACTGCCAAATCCTTTTGTGTTTAGACCTGGTCTGGCTTTCAAAAAATCAAGGAACGCATTTTCTCCATTTTTGCTTCTCTCATTTTTTTCTACATGTGTTTATTCTTTCACTGTGCAACTGCAATTTTAATTTGTAATTTCTTTTGTAAAAAGAAGGGTATGGAAGCATTATGCAACATATACAGTGCAGTGTTTTCAATTAGTCCATTTTGAGTTCTGAGATGAGAACCACAAAGAATTATCATGCATTTTAACGTGATTCCATGTAAAGGCCTCTGACTGTTACAGAAATTCTTGTGAAAAATACTAGTACAAATAATATCATTCATGTTGAAAAGGTGTATAATCTGCCATCAAACTCCACTAATAATTCTGTACTAAAAGTGCCATTCCTGCTCCTCCTCAAGAAACACAGCGGAGGACAAGATTTAAAAATAAATGGTGCATGGAGATTTACCAACAGTTCCGCCCAAACTGGTGTAGCACGATCCCAGAAATTTAAGGGCACATTTCTGGAGAGAACACCGCAACCACTTGAGCGTTATTTAAAAACCCACAGGTTTGTGCATGTAAAACGCGTGCGTTTAGGTGTGCGGGTCGGGCTGGAACTGGTGGGCCCAGCTCCTCCAGCCCCGAGGGCTGCCCCAGGGGACGCCAACCCGGCAACTCCTGCGCAAGCCAAGGGAGTTAGCGAAAAGACCTTTGGTTAAACATGTAACCTAACCAGTATCGACTGTGCTGCTTCATATACGAGTGTAATAGACGACAAGATATATCACTAACAAGCTAGTTAAAAACGTGGATTTGATATTTTGGAATTTTGTTAAAACCGGTGCACTTTTCTGTAATTTTTTTTTTTTTTTTACTGTTTTCTGTCTGCTTTTAGAAGGAACTTTCAAGTGTATTTCTTAAATTATATTTTACATTTATTACCAGTCGGCAGCGTAAAGTTAAGACATTTTAAAATAAATATTTGCATTTAAATTAAGACCGTTGCCGAGTGTGTTTCCTGCCTTTTTTTTTTTTCCTTCAAGGCCTGGAAGTTGCAAACCCCGCGGCCGAACTGCCGGTCCCGGGCTGCCTGCGGCAACCCGCCGGGGCCGGGGCCGGGGCCGGGGACGCCGCCGTCCCTTTCTCTCACGTCCCGTTACTCGGCTTCCGCTGGCTCCCTCCGTCCCGCCAGGGGTCGCCAGGAAGCCACCGGTGAGGGCGGGGCTGCCACCCCGGAGGGAGGAGGAAGGACTAGCGAGGCGGAGCTTGCTTTCCATTGGTTGAAGCGGGAGGCTTCTTGCCTATTGGCTGCTTGCTACTCGTGGCGGGGGCGTGGCGCTGGGATGGTGGTTGATTTCCCCGTGGAGTAGCGGAAGTGACGACTGTGTAGAGGGGCTCGAGCTTCCGGGTGCGGCTAGGCGCGCTCGCGCTCCACTGCCGTTCCCGCTTCGCTTTTTGGCCGTGCCGGCGGGGGTGGCGCCGGGCCTGGGCACCCCGCTGGAGCTAAGGGCCGGGGGGCGGCGGCAGAGGGTGAGAGCGACGCTGAGGTACCGCCATGTCTTAAGCGGCTGGCGGGGGAGGCGGGAGCAGCGGCGGGGGTGTGCCCGGCCGGTGAGCTGCGTTCCCCGGGGGGTTGGGGAAGGGCGGCTTCTCTGTGAAACCTCTCCAGAAGGACCAGCAGGGAGGGTGGCGTTACCATAAGGCTTAAGGCTGCCCTAGTGATAATTCGTGTGGTTTCACCGGGAAATGCGTTGAAACAAGACGATCCACTTAATTCATCCGACTAACGCTTCCTTCCTGCTCCCAATTTCTTGCTGAAAAGCACCCTACAAACAAGAGGTGGATTTCTTTCTTTTTCTTTTTTTTTCATTGTGTGCAGTGAACCAGTTTTGCAGGATGAGCACCGTGACTGAAGAAGTTAAGCCAGAAGATGGCAAACCCGAAGCTGAAAAAAAAATATTTTACTGTGAAGTGAGTGCGTTTCCTGATGGCTTTTCAGACTATGTACTAAAATGCAGGCCCAAGGTATTAAAAACCATGCTCTTAGAAGTGGAGACCTAACCTAGATGTAGTCTGGCAAACTTGTGTGAGAAAGTGTTAATGTGGAGAATCACACGGTCGCTCCCTGGAAGAGCCGCTTGTTTTAGGATTTGGTGAATTCAGTTTGTTCTTGAGCAGTCACAGGTGCAGTATAATGGTCCTTAATTGTAGTTTTTTAAGTATTTCTCACAGGTACCTGCAAAGTCTACAACTTTGGGTCAGAATGTGTTAAACTTGTCAACGATACTGCTCTGGCAGTGATATTTTTTTTTTCTGGTGCATTAAACTTCTGGGACAGTATGTCAAGAGAACAGACAATGTTAGCATATATTAGTCACAGCTTCCTTTTAGCTAAAGATAGTAAGAAAAAGTTGTAGATCTATTTTTCTGTTATTTTAATGGGCTGTGTGTGTTTGTGGGATCTTAATGAAATGTATGTAACAATAAATGGAGTTGCAGTTATTCTAGGGCATAATTTTGTCTCTGTGCCTTTTTAATCAATATATGATCATCCCTTTTTGTTGGCTTTCCAGCCTACACGAGTTTAGAAAACTCAAGAACCCAGAAAACGGTGGTAGGAGGGAAGGGGGAGGCTCCTAAAAGATTCATACCACCTGGTATATTTAAACAGGTATTTCAGTATCATTTGAACAGATTTGCTCACTGATTTGGGTCACTTTAGTGGTGTACAGCTCTCCTAAGTGTCATGCAAATTGTACTGTTTAAGCTAAGGAAGATGATCAGGATTATGCTGTAGGAATGGATGTATTTCCAGTTTTTCTAACTCACCAACTACAGAATATGCAGAGTGTATGACTGAACATGTGCAATTTATCTTTTTAGGTTTGTAAAGTTCCGTGTATGAGTTCTATAAGTCTTCAGTCACACTATCGTGGTGCAAAGCATAGAAAGGTAACCTTTTTCCATATTAAGTCTGTATGCAAATTTAATCATAAATCTGGGATTCTTGTAAAAATCTGTAATATATTTCAAGTGGCTTCAAGTGATTATCTAACTCATGGATAGATCTGTAACAGTAATTTGCTTGGAAAAGATGAGGTGTGAATCTCACAACTCTGTTTTGTACAGCATGTAGCTTGGAACATCAACTGTAGGTGAAGGTAAATGCATGTTAATTGTGAAATTCATTTTTTAATTACACGAAGTCACAGATGGTGAAAGAATGTAAACTTCTGTTTTGGATACAGGTGGTAAATGTATTGCTCTGTTTTACAAGTCTACACAACTCACCTGTACTTTCAATAAAACTAGTTTTCCTGTTACTTTGATAGGAACATCAGTTGAGATTTCCTGCAGGAGTTACAAAGGCCTAACTACCAACTCGTGTGGTTCTGTTTGTGTGAAGCTTCTCAATAGTAACTTCCTGTTTTAGTCCATTGCCTCGTTTTGTGCTTATGTTCTGTGAGAACATATTTAGAGCCAAGGTTTTTATAAATACTGTTTTACAGAACTTTTGACTGTTGATTGGGTGGTGCTTGTCTTTTGTTGTTTTGTCTTTTTGTTTCCACACTTTGAGTCTATAAAGTTGTCTGTACTGTTGTCTGTTGCTTATGACTGCTGTCAGCAGGTTGTTTGTATTGTGGCACTGAAGTGCTTCCTCTAATGTATTCTTAATTCCATTTTATTTTTCCTGGAATGCTAAAGACTGCAATATTATATTTTAATGATTTGTGGGCCGCTTCTTTTTCACTTGTAGATGAGGGGCATCTCCCCACCTCTTGGTTTTCAAGACAGTTATTTTTTGTTACCTGTTTGCTCATTGACTCTTGAGTAATTTGCTTCACTTTCTGCAAATGTTTCTTCCCCCCCCTTCCCCCCCCCAAGAATTCAATCTTGTTCCCTGTGGATCCAGTAGAAGTGTACAACACTGTAGTATTTCTCGTGTCCTGCCAAATGTTCTTGCTGATGCAAGTTTCTTTCGGTTTTGTGGTTGCTTCTTATTTCCTGGCTAACCTTCATAGCAATCTAGTTAATGCTGTTTCTCTCTTTTTAAAGTGGAAAAACTGGTGATTATTTTCTTAGAAAATCTGCATGTAGTTTTTCCCTTCTGTTTCACTCTGGGAAATCAGTATATGCTAAGCTGCATCTGTCAAAATTTGATTTAAATGAAGGACTGCAAACTGATAGTGAACAGGAATTGGATTTTTTGCAGAAAATCATAAAGGGCTTAATTTTTCCTATTTGATAATGGAAAATGTGGTCTGTAATGTAATTAATCTGCAAAGTACAGGGGCTTTCTTTCAAATGGTGCGGCACATTAATTTATTTTTCTTATTTTATTTTGGGATGACTTGCATCTTCATAATTAAAGAAAGAGAAAGCCCTGAGACCCAAGACTGTCTATTGTAAGTATAAGCCTTTTTCCTTTCCAGCCTCTTAGGATAGATATCGCTTGTAGATTTTAATGTTTGTTGCTTTTCTAGTAGTTCAGGCATTTGCATTTGTCAGATTTATGTGTCTATAACTGTGTTTCTCTTTATATGCTGAACGTTCTTCTGAGATCTAGTGAAATGCTGAGCAAAGAAATATTTTAGAGAGTGAAATCTTAATTATGCCTCTCCATGCCTAAATATTTGTGTATCTAACTAGTAGAGTGATGGATAGTTGGTATTTTAGTTTCTAACTTGCCCAACCTAAACTGTCTCTTTCTTATCTGGCCCCTTTATGAACTCCCTGCTAAGCTTCAGGCAGTATGCTAAGAAGTTGAATCAGCAGGCTAACACAGCACTGTTGCAGATGCAGCTCTGACAGTGTTGGATTTGCCTAGCTGCATCACAGTGATGGTCTGCCCCTTCTTATGGTAGTGAACTTGGAGTGGTAAAGGCCTATTAAAGGTAAATTCCATTGCTGGGGTATCTTTTCCCCTAGAACCTGAGAACATGAATCCAGACTCTCATATGTCAGTGAAAATAAGAGTTGTGGTGAAAGGTTGAAAATGTGGGATATAACTGGCTCACAGTGGAAATGGAAATCTTGTTGTAAAGGCGCTGATGATGACATAACAAGATTTTTAAAGTACAGGAAGCAGACTACATTGGCAGATGTGAGTACACTGATGAGAAAAACAATAAGAAGATTCGATTCCCAAATGATTATACAGTCAGTCTTCACAAGAAATAAGCTTGTCACTTCTACTTTATCTTCTTAGCCTGTTCTCCTAAGAAACAAGGCTTATATTCTGGCTTTGTCATCTGTTCCCAGTATCTTTTGAACCTCTCGGCCTTTTTGAACCAAGTTGATCAAGGGTTCCTGAAAACACACATCCGCACAGAGAAGAGCGATGGTGTCAGTCCTCTACTGAGGGAGGTGCTGCAGGGTGAGCTCACCACTTACTGTACCCTGAAGAGTCAACACAAGAGGAAGATTTACAAATGCACTGGTCAGAGTCCATTTTCTAAGAGGCTGGCCTTCATTAGCTGCTCGCATCGTTTGGTATTGATGAGAATATCAGTTTGCATTCAAGGTGTGAACAATTCTGAGATGTTTTGCCTCAGCAGATATGAGTACTCTGTGTGGACTTTCTTTTTAGAAATACTGGTAATGAAGCTCCTGGAAAGAATTTCTGCAAGAGTTCTGAAAAATATAGATCTCCTCAAAATCCTATGTATTTGAGCAGTCCAAAGTTGTATTTATACTTCAGCAACTGCAACAAATCTATTTGGCTTAGGGATTTTAATGGAAGACAATTTCTACAGATTTATTTGTATTTCTAGTCAGAAGCAGCCATCAAAAGTAATACTCATTAGCTGAAGAGATTCTTTCTTCAACACCGTAAAATTTTGTTTTGGAGGAGTAATGTGGTGGATACATGGAGAAGAAAGTGAGACTTGACTAAGAGGACAGAAGGTGTGGCAGCAAGACTGTAAGAAGAGTAGTAGAACACAGGAGCCTGTTACAAAGACTTCAGAAAACAGTTCCATAGAGAATTCAGATTAAGAACATATGGTTATTGTAAATACCACGTCTGCAAATGTTACAGGTTAGAATCTTTCAACTGGGTTGTATCTTTCTGAACAAGAAGACGTAGTTTGAAATAACTGATTATTACAGTGGAGAATCTAGACATGAAATTTTGGTGAACAAGTTAGAGCTAACTTATGGAGGAGTCCCAGCATCACAATGTACCATTGTGTATTAGAAGCACTGCAAGATGTGCTTTAATCCAGAAAAAACAATCAGCGTCTTTTACTTCCAATATGAAATGATTATTTATACTGATGTCTCCTTTATTCTACTTTATCCATATTGAATTCTGCTTCACTGAAGATCCAGACATGGGAGGCCAATTTGCAAGCCACTATTGGGGTTTATTTGTCCAAAAGAGACTGAAATTTGGCCTGATGAAGCTTATTTATGTTGTGGTGTTTGGTAGTTTTTTTTTTACAGGTAGAAAAACTTTCCACTTGAGTAACTTGTCAAAGACAGCAATCCAGGTTTTGTTTTGGGGACTGCAATGCAGAGTTATGTATTTAATACATATGCGGTACTTCTGGAAAGCCTCCCACAAATGTATTACCAACTAGACAAATAATTCTCCTTCAACAGCCAGCACATCCAGGAAATTCATTGTACTCTGTCACTGAGACAAGAATTCTGAATTTACTTGGGCTGTGGTTTTTTTTTATTTAAAACAACTGATATTTTTTCTACAGCTGACAGACATATATAGCAAGCGTGAACAAAAATTATACTGCTTTTGTGGAATTAAGCAGTGAAGTCTTGTGAATGAGTGTGGAAAGTTTGGATATTCTTAAATTAGATACACAGTGTAAAGTGAGTCTAGTATTATTTCAGGATATAAATGAATGAGATGTTCCTGTTATTGCTGCTGGATCTCTGATTTGTGTTATCAGATACTCCAGTGAGAGTGAAATGTGGCAGCATGTTCACAGAGCTGGAGTTCAAAGAGTCAGGAACAAAAACATATGGATGTTGTCAAAGTGAAGGATAGATTTTCTTGGAAATGACTAAGGACAAAACCTGGCAAGTGTCTGAGGTGTACACTGTCTAAAGAAGAACAGGTACTTCAGAGGCTGAAGTCTGACATATTTAAAATGCCTTGCACCAACGTAGCAATTTCTTCCTTGCTGCAGAATTAAAACCAAGTTCCTTTGACAGTAGGGAGAGCACCATTAATGCTGTTATAATTTGTAAACTGAAATTTAAAAAGACAAAATATTTGGATTGGAAGTGTTTTTTAATGAAGCATGCTATGTACAATATCCTCTCTGAGCTCATCAAAAGTAACTATTCATCATCCAGAAGTGATGAATGTGAGTAACCTGACTGTTTAACTGTACGATCTTGTTGGGTTGAAGTCGATTAAATCAGGAAACGCATCTGTTTCCAGATGACTGTATTTGGAGGAGTAGCACTTTCTGTAAGAAGGACATCTGGATACCATGCAAGTTTCCATATGGCAAAACTATCAACAAGTTATTTTTGTGGTAATGACAAAATTATGTACTGGGGTGGGTTTTTTGTCTGTTCTCCAGTGGTTCAGAGGAGAGCAGCTTAGTAGAAGAAAAGATTCTGAAGTTCTAGGACTTTACTTGGAGAGTTAAATCAAAGCTCACTTACGTAACTGAAATGTATATACTTGATTTCTTTGTACAATGATATAAGTGGGCAGATGGAAGACTTGTTTCAGCTCTAGTTGAGGCAGTTACACATACATATTCAGGGATAAGGAGGGGAGGAGTATTGCTTTCTTTCCTGTGACTGTTTGTCCAAAGCAGACAGAAGTTTGAAAAGTGTTTTGCTTTGAACAGGAGGCATTAAATGATGGGGGAATGCCAATATACATGTCAGGCAAATGTTTTCTGGGCAATAGCAAAATACAGTAGTTCTATACTAAAACAAGGCAGCTCAGGTAGAAGGTATAGTATAGAGCTTGAGCCCTATAAAATCCATTTCTGAGCTGTCTGGCTTTATTGGTGAAATTAATTTGGTGCAGAGTAGGTTAATGGAATATTTTGCACAGCCTGTGGATTTTTTTTTCTAGCATTACAGGAAGATGCAGAGTTAGCTTGTAGTACCTCTCTTACACCACTACAGATGGGCTGTTGGTTGCTGCCCTTTGAGCCTGGCAGTCCAGCTGATTTTTGGCTCATTAATGAGTCTGATATACTTTAAGTGAAAATACTGTTGTGTTTTGGGTTTGAGATGCTTAAGAAATATAACTTACGCTGTTAATAGTGTTACAAAGCCATATGGCTAGTGAATGTGAATTAAATGTTAGCCTGGAAACCTGCTGGTGCTGAATGGGTGACTGTCTTCAAGATCATAATTGTTTTGTTAAACTTTTGCAGGCAGCAATGATAATCTTTGCTAAATGTCTCCTTTGGTTTTTTTTTAAGAAAAAAAGAAAATAAAAAAAGTGTTAACCCCCAAATTGCTACCTTTGGTGATACCAGCTACACTGTGATTTTTAACTTGACCATATTTGTGAATATCCACCTTGTAAAGGCAGACTGCACTGTGAACTGAACTGCTTCTGGTGCAATTCTCTGCAAAAACCATTTGTTCCTAGAAGTAGACAGAAAACAAAACACAAAAAATCTTATTTCACAGTGTCAAAAGTCTACTTGCAGAGTACCTGGAGATGGTCTTTTGTTCCTGCTACCAGAGACTTTGAAGCTTTTTACAGAAAAAGATGGATTACTTGTAATAAGAAATTAAGGCAGACTTCTCATAGTCCTCTGCTATATTAGTATAGCAGAGTTGTTTGCAAAATAGTTACAACTTTGATTTCATTTGCAGCGTTGATAGGTATCTCACAACTGCCTATTTTGTGCATAAGGAAGAGAAAATCATTGATGTATACAACATGTATTTGCCATGAGTATGGAAAATGACTTCACTTCAAAATTAGGAATTACATGGACAAATATATAGTTTCAATTAAACTTTGACTTCTTCCAGTAAATGAGCACTGGTGTGTCATCTTGTTTTAATCTTGAATGCTGCAACTTACAAGTTACTGAGAACATTATTAAAGTGTGCTTGTGGTGTGTGTCTTCTTGAGGGAAGAGGGTGGCAAGGGAAAGGAGTTCCAAAGGGAGGGAGTAGAAGTACCTTTATAAAACCACATCTAAAAATTGCTCTGAAGCTCTGAGTGATTAAGAATATATACAGAACCCTAGGTATAAGAAGATGCGGTTTTGATGACTTCATGAATTGTCTCTGGTACTGTATTTAGGCTCTAAATGTTTAGACCAGAAGTTTTCTGTTGGATATCTGTAACACAAATAGACTGTCATGCATAATAATGAATAGTTAAAATAATTAAAATAACTAGGCAGTATGAAAAGCACTTAAAAATAAAATAAAAATTGAATACTCTGTGACATTCATGTGTTTGTTATATTGTATTGGTGGTGAAGGGGAGTGGAAATGAAGACTTTCTCTTAGAGCAGTAAAGTTACAGAAAGAAAGTGTACCAAGATTAAATACTGCTATTACTGAGCCTATATTAAACTGTAAAATGGAGATAACTGTTCAAATCTCTGACTTGTATGAGTGATCTACGGGGTTCTTAATCAACGCAAGTGAAAAGTAGTCTGACTGTCAAACTATTATCCTAGGTCCTCCAGCTCCAGTCCAAACTCCGATGAAGTATGAAACACAGAGACCAGGTAGCTGAATATAACTGAGCTGATGCCCTTTTCAGGTGTAACTTTGAAATCAGCGGTTTTGGTTTTTTTGGTGACCAAAGCAGGTGGTTGACTACGGTTTAGGAAGAAGCCAGGCAAATTACCAAATGTTTGAACTATTGCTTTTCTTCTGTGCATTGGCTGATTTATGTAAGAAAAGATCTTAGGAGACTATATGACAATTGTTTTCATATAGTTCCACTTTTCTGATTATCTGGTATCAATTAATCCAGCTGATGAAGTTTTTAGCAGAAAATTTTGCAGCCCATGTATGTACACATACAATACTGTGTTAAAGTTTGACAAAATAAAAGCGTATAAACCAAGAGCATGGGTTGTGTATTATCAAGACAGTACTAAGCCAAGATTATAGTTGTATGTTAGGAAATGAGAAGAAAATGGACATTATGTTGTAGAGACCTTTAACTCTTTTCAGTGTGGGTCTTTGCATATTAAGCCCAAAAGACCTCATGCATATCACTGTCAGGGTGGGAACAGCTAGTGTGCTCTGAGAGCTACTGCACAGACACAAACGCATGAGAACTGCATCAGACATTGAAATTTTGGTGAAAATCTCTCTATGGAGACTCATAACATGGTACCAGCTTGTTACATGTCATCTCTGTCAGGCTATTGTACTGCTGGTGCATGTCACCTTAGGCAAAACACAAGAGAAAGATTTTGACAAGGCTGAAGGAGGTTCCACACCACTTGTGGCAGGAGATGTCCCATTTTGTACCACAATTAAATTAGGGATTTTCTGTATAGATTAATGCTGGAAGTTTGTGAATTTTAAGCACGGAATTCCCTATTCTTCAGAAGGATACCATGATCTGGCATCCTAGGAGGAAAGAATCCAGAGGCATACTATTCAGTGCTTGTGATAGTTCTACTTGTTTGCTCCAATTGAAGAAACCGGCAGTGTTTATGACTCATGAAATTTATTAGTCAGTTAAATTACTGCTGTATATAATTAGAAAAATTAGTTCTATTTCTGCACATTTTTTCTATGATTAAAAATGCATATTTTAGCACTTCAGCATGCTCTTTTTTAGTGGCCAACACTTGAACACACTGACTGCCTCTTTCAGGTTATTTTGCAGATACATTTAGCTGAATTCTGCTGGTGCTCTGAGTTAATCAGGAATACTTAAAAAGTGTTTTAGTAGTGCAAAAACAAAGCTATTAAAACCCATTGAGGAGCAAGACAGCCCTGATTGAAACCCTTTTAGTTCAGACTCGGGAGCACACCAACTGTGGTTGTGCAGCCAGAGTAAAAGAGGAATGTGCTCTATTGGTGAGGATTATAAAGTCTTCTGTATTAATGCAATATGATTCTTGAACTGCGGTTTCCAAACAAGCAGTTTCAGTATGCTATATGAGTATGAGGGCTTTAGGAAAAGGAGGTAGCTGGCGGCTTGGCTCTTCTTCTTCCTCCTTTTTTTTTCCTCCCCGTTCCCACTCTCTCTCCCCCCACCCCTTTTTTTTTTTCCCCTCTTTGTTTATGAGAGCTGACAGGGTCTGTGGTATGCTATGAATGCGAACCTGGTATCTTTCCTCAGTACATTGGATTGTGTTAGAAAGCCTGTTTTGCTGATTTGGTTATCTTCTTGAAGACATTAATTCCTCGCATGTAGAACTGTTACAGAAAGCAGAGAGTGTTGGAATCTTTTTGTGACTGATAGTTTTCCTTATGTATTTTAGTGTGAAAATTAATTTTGTCCCCCTAAAGTCTCCATTAGAAACTATTAAGATCATGGGAAATTATGTGCAAACTGTCTAATGTCTAATATCTCTTTGTATATATTTTTTGCTTTAGTGAAGAGAGGACTCATGAAGGACATAACCTGTCTGAAGGATTTTATGAATGATCCTAAAAGAGAAGAACCTCTAGTTGGTATGTTTTTTCTTCCCCTAATGGTATGCTTTTTAATTTGTAATCAAATGGCTTTCGTTTTGAAATAAAAGGTGGAATTTTAGACATTATTTTTCTATAAACATGTTGAATAATTTATGGACTGTATTTTATCTCTTACATCTTTTAAAGTTTAGTTTATTACACTGAGTGTTACAAAGGTCACCTCTTTTATAAAATTTAACTGTCAGACAACTCATTCCTGAAGGAACCATCTTAATAAAGAAGCTTTTCACAGATCACAGCATGGTTGAGGTTAGAAGAGACCTCTGGAGGTCATCTGCTTTTAACTCCCTGCTCAAGTAGGGTCACCCAGAGCAGGTTGCCCAGGACCATGTCTAGATGGCTTTTTAATATCTCTGAGTGGAACATTCCATGACCTCTCAGGGTGACCTGTGCCAGTGCTCACAGCTAAAGGTGTTTCCTGATGTTTAGGTAGCATCTCCCATGTTTCAGTTTGTGCCATTACCTCTTGTCCTGTCACTGGGCACCACTGAAAAGAGCTTGGCTCCCTCTTCTTTGCACCCTCCTTTCAGGTATTTATACACGCGGAAGAGATCCCCTCTGAGCCTTCTCCAGACTAAATAGTTCCAGCTCTCTCAACCTCTTTTCATAGGAGAAACACTCCAGTGCCTTTAGCATCTTCACAGCCCTTTGCGTGTCCATGTCTCTTGTACTGGGCAGGTGTGGCCCTACTGGTGCTGAGAGGGTGGACCATCTTCAGCTTGTTGGCAACACTCCTTGTGCAGCCCAGGATACCATTAACCTTCTTAGCCACAAGGGCCCATTGCTGGCTTATCTTCAAATTGGGTGTCCACCCAGTTCCTTTTCAGCCAAGCTGCTTCCCAGCTGGTCAGACCCCAGCATGGACTGGCACCTGGGCCTGTTTCTCCCCAGATGTAGGACTTGGGTGACAGGTTATTTTCAGAGTTAAGATTTAGCAGTATAACACTGTAGCGGGTCTGAGATGGAGGTGAATTTCTCTATAGCAGCCTGTATGTTCTGGATTTGTGACTAAAACAGGGTTGAGAACATACCAGTGTTTTGGCAGTTGCTGAGTAGCACGGAGCATCAAGACTCTCCTTTTTTCCACTCTGGATCCCTACCCCTCATCCCTTATGTAGACTGAGGGGGTGGGTGAGAGACTGGGAGTGGACACAGCCAGGAGAATTGATTCAAACTGGCCAAAAAGTTACTCTGTACCACATAATATCATGCTCAGCAATCACAATGAGATAAAGAAAAGGGAGGGAGGAAAAAAAGGCAAGGAGAACAGGGTTTACTTTCTAAGGTGGCTGTTCAGAGACTGCCTGGGTATTGGTCTGCCTGTAGGGAGGTGAGGGACTGGTTTTCATGTGTGTTTTTTTTTGGTTTTTTGTCTCCTATTAAGCTGTCTTTATCTCAACCTGTGAGTTTTCTCAGTTTCTCTGGATCCTGTTGTGGGCTGTGTATGTGAGTGAGCAAACAGCTGTGTGGTGCTTGGCTGCTGGTTGGGGTCAGCCCATCACAAATACACAGTAATGGAACTTATGATAATAGGGAACAGCTGCAGGTTTTTCCTATTAGTTTTAAGCTGGTAATAATCTTGTTGCATTTAAGCTGTTCAGAGTAAAACTTTCCATGCTACTTATAAGCCTCAAACTCAGAGGAATATTTGTAAGGCATAGTCTTTCAGTCATTTCTGTGAAAAATGAAGAAAAATCCCATTTTCATTCGTGTAATTCTTAAGTTTATGGAATTTTTTTAGATTAGGGACTCGGTTTTCTGAAGTGATTATTGTCTTTCCTGTAGGTGCTTTGTGCTACTTTGGTAATGTCCAAATTATATTTGACTAAGTAGTTTAAGTCTTGTTTTTTAATACAGGCATTTGTATGGCATTTTGTGTTCTCATTCTCTTTTTAGTATGCACTTCTCCATGAATTCCCTTACATGACTGTACTGAATGGAAGTCTCTTTCTTAGTTTATTAAACATACCGTGAAATATATTGTTTTGGTGGGCTTGCAAATCTGCCATAGACCGTGTTTTTCCTTCCAGAATAAAGAATCCTAAGGAGAGAAATTTGATGCAGGTAATAAGTCCTGTCCTTCTGATCCTGAAGACATCTTGAAATTCTGAAAATGGAATACTTTATTAATTTTGGCTCTTGATGAGCAACATTGAAGAGAATACATTTGTTTATCGTATTCTAAAATATAGATATTTGCAACTCTTGCTTTTACAGGTTTAGAACATGTGGTTGAAATCAGATTTGAAGGAAGAAAAGAGCCTCATTATGAGTGCAAGCTGTGTGGATTTAATACAGAGATGGCACCTATGATAGAACATCTTAGTGGATATAAACACAGAAGAGCATATATTGTGAGTAATTTTGATGTGTTTTGATCACAATTTTTTATGAGACTCCCCTTTTATTTTTTTCCCTGCAAATACTTATATCAAGTTTGAAGGTTAAATCACTAAAATACTTGTATGGGTGACTCTTCGTGGGTCAGGTCAACACAAATAAATACAGAGCTGTGAGTTATTGAGGAAGTGCAATCCAGAGGTACATGTCTCTACCTGCTCACAACATCTCTTCCTAAGTGTTTTGATCAGTTTCAGGATCAGGTTCCTAGAATGTTGTGGTTCTTTCTTACACTTCAGCAGGCCCATAGTGTTGTTGGATATGGTACATAGCATCTTACCTTTTGGTAGCAAGCTTTGTGTAGTATCCATTTTTTGTTTTGAAGACTACATAAACACCTTTAATACTAAAGTTTAATTAGTTGTGTTAGAGAGAAGAAACTAGCTCGTAACGTTCAAAAAAACCCAATGTTTACTAGTTTTTGGAAGCTTGCCCAAAAGGTGAGGTGTGCCAATTTTTTAAGATTGTGATGAATTTTGATGTTGACCACTTCAAGGTGTTTTTATCAACAGTCTAAAGAATTTCCAGATAAAATGAAGAGAAAGACAACAGATGTAAAAGAATGCAAAGTTTCGTTTCTCAGACGAATAGCAGGAGAGCTAGAGAAGACTGAAGGATTAAAAATGTATAAGGTAAATGGAAGGAAATATAAAGAATCCAGTAATGTGTCTTTTATCAGTGTGTTTATGTTTGACCTAGTAAATTTTAAAAGTACTGCTGACAAAGCTTGTAAAAATTGTGTGCGCTTCTAGCAAATGCAGTATTAAAGTGAACTAAGATTTAATTTAAAGTTGCCCTAAAAATTCTGGGGAAAAGAACAGCAGTCTTGAAATTCCCCTGACAAACCCAAGTTGTTTATTTTTAAGAAGTGTTTTAGGTTTAGGTTTTACTTTAAGAAGTGTTTTTTAGATAGAAAATGTTTAGCCCAAATTCAGTGGTTCAGAAATTTTATTGCTTTGCTTCAGTGGGTTTTAATTTTTGCAACTTAAGTTTTCTCAAGTGTAATTTTCTCTCAAATTTCATTTATATTTGCAAGATTATGTATCTATTAGATTATGGGCTTCACTATGCTGGGATAAATAAAAGTACTTGTTCCATTTCTAAAGGCAGTTGCCGTAGAGACCATTGTTATGAAATTTTAATCAGAAAATCTAATATGAAACTATTTCTATTCCTAGATTGAAGGTTATGTAAGACCAAGTACCTCACGTAAGTCTATGAATTACCTGAATATAATAGTTTTGACATAATTTGTATTTGACTAATTTGAATTAGTAGTTGAACTCAAAGAGTTTGACTGATTTAAAATTTCCAACTTGGAATAGCACAAAGTATTTTCAGAGATTTTCCAGTTTTTGTGAATTTGCAATGAGGGAAGAAGGTAATTGCCAGATTTGCACTGTGTCTTATGCAGTTTTTAACCAATTTTTTTCTGGAAGTATTTAGGATAAGTAATTTGCTAATCAAGGGAAGTGAAAAAATATGGCAAAATGATGTCTAATGAGATTCTCTGAATAAGCTGATAAAGCCTTCTCCAGCTCATTTCAGTCATCAAAAGGCATACATGCTGAGTCACTGGTAAAAGTGGAAGTTACAGTTCTTTAACGAGGCCATTGGAACAAGCAATGGAAACCAAACCCTCAAACATAATAACAGCATCTTCCCTCATACAGTCCGTTTGAGTTTTGTCCTTTGTTACTGTAGATGTGCTATTAATGCTTTCTGTTGCCAACTTGAAGAAGTATCTACCTTTTGACTCTAGTATGAGTATCAGTGGGAAGGTAGGTTTGATTGACATAGGTGAAGATTGCATAAATCAACAGAATTTGTCAGTGTGAATCCTGCCGTAGGTTCCTACTACAACAGTGATTCTTTTTCGTTATTGATCATTGATGGCTTCTGAGGATTGTACCTTTTAATGCTGGTCTGCAAAACAAGGTGGCAGAGACTTTTTTTGAGCTGTTTGTCTCTCCTGTGAAGAAGAGGGAATGTGACCTAGTAATCTAGCTCAGTAATTCTCTGTCCAGAGTAAATTGATATCAACACTTGACTTCTGTAGAACCAGAATATCAAAAAGAGTGATCCCACTGAATCCTACAGGGCAT
Organism: Nycticryphes semicollaris; assembly: GCA_013400055.1. Taxonomy (NCBI): domain Eukaryota; kingdom Metazoa; phylum Chordata; class Aves; order Charadriiformes; family Rostratulidae; genus Nycticryphes; species Nycticryphes semicollaris. The sequence goes on from VXBJ01000259.1 coordinate 210,061, forward strand.
GAAGAATTGGATGAACAGACAAGGGTGAAGTCAGCTGCGAAAGTGTTGTGTCATTCAGTATTAAGGTTTGCTCTGGTTAGGTGGTAAGGGCAATATCAAGAGAATTCCAAACTAAAAATACTCCATCAAAAGCCAAATGTGGCTACAGGCTGTCCCAAACATTATAAAAAAAATTGTGGAGCAAGTCCTCATGGACATCATTGTATGTGGAGGTCGAGAAGGTAACTGGGAAACGGCCAGTGTGGATTTACCAAGGATAAACTGGGTTTGACCAGCCTGATTGTGTTTTCCAATGACATGGGCTGGCTCAGTGGACAGGGCAAGGACAGATGTCATTTTAACTTTAGCAAAGCTTTTAGCGCTGTCTCCCATATTATAGTTCCAGCCAAACTGAGATTAGTCTACAGGGTGGATAAAAGGTGGCTGAACTGTTAGGCTCAAAGAGTAATTGTCAGTGATTTTAAGAGTGATGGCCAGTTACTAGCGGCATTCCTCACTGGCCAGCACTGTTTTAACATGTTCATTCATGACCTGGATAATGGCATAGAATACACCATTGTCAAATTTGCAGATAATGTCAAATTAGGGGAATGCCTGGTAAGTTGTAGAAGACGACTGCTATTCAGAGGGATCTCAACAATCTGGTGAAATGGGCTGTCTGCTTCTCTTGAAATTCAGCAAAGGTACATGTGCAGTCTTGCACCTGGGATGCACCTGGATCCAGCTTTGCTGGATACACTTTGGATACTACTGGTCTGTGGCACAAATCTTATGAACCTGCAGGTTTTGATATACAACAGTATGAGCATGAACCAAGCAATGCACTCGTGATGTAATGAAGGCTGTCAGCATACTGGACTGCATTAGCAAAAGTGCAGGCAGCAGGTTTAGGGAAATGCTTATTCCCCTCTGTTAAGGACTCATTAAGTTGTTTCTTGAATATTGTGTCCCATGAACATGAGAAATTTTGATGAACTGGAAAGAGTCCATAGAGGACTCATCAGATATAGAAGATCATGAGGAGACTAGGGCATATGATGTGGAGGATAACTTCAGGGGGCTGGGCTTGATTACCTTGGAGAAGGTAAGGAAGGGATCTAATTTTCATCTTTTGCAACCTAAAACATAGCCACAGAGAAGGAGCCAGACTTCACGGTGTGCAGGGAAAGAGCAAGTGGCAACATTCACAGGCTGCAATAAATTAAATGCTGATTGAACATTTGGGAAGTTCTGCACAGTGAGTGGTAAAGCACTGAAATTGCCTTCCTAAAGAGGTGGGAAATTGCCATTCCTGAAGACTTTTAAAACTCAACTGGGCTTGGGCCTAAGCAGCCTGATCTGATCTTAAGGCTAATCTCTGTCAAAGTGAGATGTCAGTTGTTAGTTTGAGTACCACTCAAGTTCCAACCACCGTGTAGCACTCCTTTTCTCCTTTTCAGAAAGTGAGGATTTTGGAGGCTTATGGGAAGGACAGCACAAATAATTCAAGGAAAATTATTTTAATTGTTAATGTCCTCATCTTACAGTTAATTGTTTGGTTTCTGTTACTTTCCACCTCTGTGGTACTTTTCTCTAACCTCTCAGGCTGGACTAGATGACCTCCAGAGCTCACTTCCAACCTAAACTTTTTTTATGATTTTGTGATTCTACCTGCAGAGGTCCCTCCCATCTTGTGTTTCCATGATTGTTACTTCATTAGATATTTTCTGTGAAATGGTAGCAGTCTTATTCTTTTGTGACATTTGGAAAACTTTGGGTTCTACAGTGCAAGTTCTGATGGCAACTCATCAGTGTTGCAACACTCATCACGTGTTCAACACCAGGTGGTTAAATTAGTAGCAGGATTCTTTCAGCCTCATATTGCAGGGGCAAAGTGTCATTTGTCCTGAGAATTATTACTTGTCCTGTTGCTTAACCTGGAACACTTGTGCTGATAAATACTTAAGAAGTGATGAGTTATATACCGTGCATTAGCTCTGAAGTATGGCTGCTGTTTTAAACAGACTGACTTGTTTTACTGAGTTTTCTCTCCTACATGCTTACACGCTGTAGTGGCAAGAGAGATGATCAGACTTTCAAATCTCCATAACTTCCCGTTGGACACTAGTTGCACTAGAGTATACGCAACTGTGAGGTACACTGGTATGTTCACAGAAAAAAATCCAAAATGCTTTTCACTTTTTACATCGAGGAGGCACTCCCACATCAATTCAGTCCCCACTGACTTCTTGTGTGGGATTCAGCTGCCTGAACATAGGTTTAGGCTGCTGATTCCTGCCCTTTAAGAAACTGCAGCCACTTTAGGGCCAGGAACTGTTCTGTTTGCGTAATGCAATATTGCAATAATACAGTGGAAACCCTTTGATGTTGCTAATAATTCTTCTCAATTTTCTAGCCCCATCGAAGAAGAAAGCCAGGTGAGAATATAAACCCCACAGGGGAATCAAAATAATTCTTTTTTTATCTCTTTACTTACTATAAAGATCTTATTTTCTGTAACAAACTGTCACATATGGGGAAATATTTTATATTGTATTTCTACTGTACTTCTTCCTCTTGTGTAAGTTGTTACTTTATGTCTGTGGGGAAATAACCTGAAATAAAATTTGCTATTCAGTTTATAAGTAGCTATGGCTTTTGAAATACTGCGCTGGTTATGCAATTCAATAGCAATCTAGTGTACTCATGGTCAAAAAAATTGCAATTCAAATATCAAGGTGTTATGACTTTCTTTGGGATGCCATTGCTTAAGTAAGTTGTACAAAAGGCACCCCTGTTCATGCAGGAAGAAAAGCCCCACCATGACTTCAGTCATCTCCTTTAGCTGATCTGTAAAGAAGTTCACCAGTACTACTGATCACTGAGAGTCACTCAGAGTAGGGACCTTTAAGAAATACAGTATTGTAAATATGTAATAGAAAAAGATACCCTGTATTGGTAAGTGATACAAATTTGGAAGATGAAATATTTTTATTCTAGACCCTATAAGTAAACCTAATTTCTTAGTAATCTTTAGAATGCATTGTAATATTTTCATTTCTTTTCTTCTAAGGTGGGAAGATGATTATAAGCATGAGGTAAGTAGTAATTATTCTGCAGATGTCTTAGGTTGTAGAAGCTTCCTTGTGCTTACTTTGCATTTGTTCTGAAAAACAATTCTTCTCTGACTTCATTTGCCGTTTTATTAGTATTATTCCAGAAGCACAATGACTGATTTAATGACCAGAGTTTTGTGTTCATCACAGCAGAAGAGAAATGCGTACTGTACATTGGGGAGCTCATCCACCTTAGCTCTCAAAATTCCTGTTCAAAGTCACTGAGAGTGTCAGACCCGGTGTCTGTAGGCCAGGTCTCCCAACCTGTGCTGCAGTCTCCACTTCTCTGTTTTGCTCCTCTTCAGATCAAACATATTCTATACTGAAGGTTTGATTTAAATATAGCTAACCTTTTTTCTAACTCAAAGATGAATCTCAAAATGCACCCTACTGTCTCTTCTGAATAGCACTGTGCACAAACACTGAGAACTGCCTCATTTTTATCTTAGTGGCAGAAATTATTTTTATATCTGGTGTATTCTGTGATGTCTCGCTCTATTAGGCCTCAGGTACTATGCTAGATGCAGGTGGGCACTTAACTATTTTTTAAAAAAGGGGTTGGCTCTGAGTGTGGAAGGCCTAAGAAAGATTGCTCTTCCTGGTGTTGGAAGTAACACAGTTGTGTTTGTAGTAGCTGCTGCCTAATTGCTATCCTAAAGTTACGTGTTTATGACAGACCTAAAAGTTACTGTTTTTTCTTTGTGTTGACTTTTGTTTGCTTAAAAGGTCTTGCTTAGTTCCAGCTGATGCAACAAGTACTGTAGTATTCAGTTTTTCAGTTTTTCTTCCCCTTTCTACAATCCAACAGAATGATCCTGTTCGGAAACGGAAAGCTCTGGAGTTCTTGGTATGTATGTAAAATAATTGTGGTGAGAGTTGTGCAGTTTCACCAGTATCGTGCAATGAATATTGTAAAAGAGCCTGTGATTGCTGACCAAATTCATCTGACCACAAATTAATTCCTATTTTAATGGCCTCTGCCCTTTGAAAAGCTATTACAGCTGTAGCATAATGTCAGCTCAGCTCAGATTGTTGGTTAAATGTGAGCACTCTGCCTGTTCTCTGCATTATCCTTCCCTTGCTGAGGAGCCGCCCTGACAAGTACCATGAGGAGCACTGATGCAGCTCCTGTGGTGTTGGCTGCCCTTATCTAATGGGATCACTGATAACGCTGAATGAGAGGAGCCGGTCCAGTTTGGCTGCCTGTGGTGCTGCGGCCAGTGCTGCTGCTGCAGAACCAAACAGCCAGGTGAAACTGAGTGGTACTAGTGCCCAGCTGCTGGTTTTGGAGTGGAGAAGTTGTATCAGTTCAGTTGCTGTTAGCAGTGGCATAGTAAGCCCTGGTTTGTCTTTTGGTTTGATGTTGTGAAAATACCTGACTGTCGATATTCCCCATCATACTCCATTGCCAGTTGCTAAGACAATTGCAGATTCTTGTTTGAGTCTGAATTGTGGTTATAGTTGAGCAGAGCGTTTTGAGATACGTGCTTCATTACCAACTGAAGAGATGTTTTTAATCTTTCAGGTTTTTTGTTTTGTGACTTTAGGAAGAGGTGGAGGAAAAGAAGGTCTGGGGATAATCAGTGAACTGCTCAGGCTGTCTGTATTCTTTTGACTTACTGTAATCTACTTACCAGTCTATTCGGATGTTAAAATGTGGAAAACTAATTATTCTGTGCTTTATAGAATTATATCTATATCTTCTGATATCTTTTGATATCTCTCATTCATGAAATTACACATGGGAAAATGGAATAATGGAAACTCAACTTTTTGTTACTAAAATGGAGGAATCAAAAGCATTTGATGAAGGTGCTGAAGGTTACTTTTTATTTGATTTTCTACACAGAAAACATACATTTTGGGTTTATACCTTTCTCCATTTGCAGCAAAATGCTCATGATTGACAGTGTGGGAGTGGCAGGGTTTTGTTTTACCTTCTATCAAGCCATAATTATGTTCACAATTTTATTTTTTCATATGTATGTGTGTATATGTGTGTTATACATGTCTTATATATCAACTAATAGTATAAACTTGGTTATACCAAAATTAAAGTGTAACTTTGATCTGTTTGTGTATGTGATCCTTCAGCATTCTAATGACCAATTCAAATCATGTTTTTCAACAGGAGACTTTTCACATCACCTCAGACTCCGAAGCAACACGTGTTGTTCATATTACACAGGAACTCACAGAAGCTTTGAAGGCCTTTTGTGAAAAGAAAGCAGCAGTAAGTAACTTAATCTTCACCAGAGCTGTTTTACCATTGTGAGGAAAGGAGTTGTTGAACTTGTGGTGTTAACACACTGCCAAACTGTTCAGGCATAGGTCAACCCCCCCTTCCCCAGCTAAATATACTTTAGGTTTTTTTACAATTTCTAAGCACCAAAGACATTAATTGCATGGTGCATTTCTGTTAGTTTTCCATCATCTTCCATCGATTTTGGTTTTCTTACATATGTGTTTTCCCTCTGTTTTGGGCAACATTTTGCTTCATGGTGTCTGGTTGTCATCCTTCCTTTGCAGGTGGTCCCTTGCATGATAGCTTTTATTCTAAGATTAATCAGGCTTTACATGGTGCCAAAATGTGTCACTTCTTTCTTTTGTGGGCATGTAGGTAAGTCTGTCTTACTGGTGACCTGTAGCTCTGCTCCCACTTGAGAGCTTTAATCTGTTCAGACTAGGGTAGACAAAACGTTCCCGTCTTTCTGTTGTCCTGTACAAACCTCCATAGCTTCTTTGCATAAAACTGAATACCTGTAGGAAAAAAGGTCTGAAAAAGGACCAGAATCTGAACAAAAATTGTTCATCACCTCTGGCAGCTACTGATTTGCAAAATTCAGCATGTATTTTTCTGAAAGATATTTCATACTGGTTTCTTAGGCTTTAATAATATATTCCATGTCGGCTGAGTTATGGTTACTGCTTTTGTGCAAATACTACCATGTTTTTGAGAGCTACACTTTCAAAATTTCATGTATTTGAATATAATACAGTTTTTTCATGAGATAGTTAAAAATTGTTGTCATAGCTTAATCTCAGGCAGTAGCTGAGTCTTCCTGCGTTCCCCAGCTAGAGCCAGGGTTTGCATATGTACCGCTTCTATATTTTAGCCAGGTGATGTTGAGGGATATGGGGCAATAAAGTAAGGAAATGTGAAACAGGTACCACTGTCTTCCTGAGACACCTCAGTCTGTTCTCCAGACGTGTACCTCTTCCAGTAGTACTTTGGAAACTCGTGGTGTAATGCGGTAATTGGGAACAACAGAACAACACATCCTTCTACAGAGTTTGCTGTTATCTAAAATTGTACTCTGCTGACTTTCCATGGGGAACTTGCTATAATTTTTTGGTTTTGTATGCTCAAGATTTGTGTTTAAAGCCAGACATTTTTACCTTTTGCTTTATCTAGGTTAATTATACTAACAGTCTGAGGCCACTGATGTCAGTATCTCAAGGTGAATCTCCAGGAAGGAAAAGCATCGCGAAACACTATAAGCCATACGGAAAATCCAAAGGTAATTTAGACACTTTGATCCACTAGTTTAAGTCTACTCTTAAAGTTGCACTTATTGCCAAAATTTGCTTTCATGGCCAGCCATAATGCATCTTTGGTAAGAGTACTGTGTGTCTTTGCCTTCTGAGTCAGTTCAGGGTATAATTTTCAGAAGCCTTAATCATTTCAACCTTGATTGTCTAAGAATGCTTCTGTCTCACTGAATAGTATTACAGCAGTAGAGAGGGTATTGGAAATCCCAGGAGTAACACTTGTCTGGCTTCAGTGTGAAGGTTGGTGTGTCCAGGTATCTTCAAAGGAGTATTTGCCATTCTTACATTTGAAAGTGAATGCATCAGTACCGCTAAGGGATACAATGACAGATTTTTAGCTGATTTCCTTAAACTGTTTGCCTTCTAAGTAGTTTTCCCCCTGTACTTCCCTCAAATCTTAGGATGAAAAGAAGCTCAGTAAGAAAGCTGCAAAAGTAGAGCTTTGGCAACTTTCTGAACTGCAGAACTGATGTATTTAAGAAGAAAACAAGCACTGACAGGAAATCTTATGATTTAAGCTAACCCATTTTATTTCATAACCACAGTAAATTAAGAGCACATGTGCTACCACCATGTGTCAGTTGAAGGTTTGAACTCCTTGAGAGATGCTAATGTTACTATTTATAACGGTTCCTACATGCAGCTAGTGTAGCCTGTTCTACATGAATTCTCTTAGGTACCTGTCACTTTAGAGGCCTTCAAATGGCCTGGTTGGTTTTTGAGCTGCTTTGACAGTAAAGCGTAATTGAATTTGGATGATGTATTAGTTCAAGTGATTAATTGGTTTGAGTCAGTTGTTCCACCCCTATTATTCTGTAATTTAATTCAACTTTACAAATGCAGTCAAAGAATGCTGAAGTTTGCTAATGCAGTAAATATGCTTTAAACATGATATATATAGTCAGGCAAAAAAAAAAAAAAAAGGGTTGTACTGAGTTAAGTTTATTTTGCACCAATTGCATTTAACAAATTAGTAGTGCCCTTTATTTATTTGTTTGTTCAGGAAATAACTGGAATCAAGGCTTTTTGTCTCAGTATGAAGAGTGTTCTGCAGATGTTTCTTTTGTGCCTGCTAACTCATATGGTTACCAAATAGATGATGGATCATCTTCCTACGGACTGAGACCTAAGGACTTTGCAATGATGTCTGCACTCAGGGACTCTTTTGCTCTTCAGACTGGAAGTCCTGCCAGTGGTATCAGTGAGTGGCTGAGACAGTTCAGCCGATCTGCTTCTGGCAGTAACTCAGCTGGTGGGGCCTCTTCCTATGAGACAAGTCCAGCGAGTGAGTACTCAGCAGAATACATGTCCAACAATGTGCATGGAAATAATCTCCCTGATAACAGAGTCTCATATGGTGGGAAAAGTACAAATTGGAGGAATCAACAAGCATGTTCAAAAGCAAGGAGTATAAGTGATCAAGGATTACCCTATCCCATTTCTTCTGCCTTGTATCCTTCATGTGGAAGATATTCCACAAACTATCGTTCACAAAGCTATTCCTCTGACAGGAATGATGAGTCTGTGAATACTTGTACCTCTGCAGATTCTGCTCCTTCAGGAAGAGGTGGCTCCAGGTGGAGCAAGGACTCAAGGTGGAACGAGGACTCTAGGTGGAACCAGAGCTCTAGCTGGAGCAAGGAATCTAGCTGGAACCAGGAATCTAGGTGTCAAGGATTCAGGCATCAGAAGTCAGGCTACAGGAGTGATTGGGGTTCACATCAGAACTCATTTTCCAGCAGTGGTTTGTACAGGGATTATCAGCAATTCAGAAGCTCAGACAAGGTGTTTGATGAAGATGCTGTTGGTCTTACTCCCAACATTTTGAACAGACTGCGAGGAAAAGATATACCTACAATGACCAGGATGCTCAAACAGTTGGCTCCTTATTATCCAGCGCTTCAAAGTAAGTTTGTGAGTAGTTTTCATGTCAAATGAGTTACACCAACATAGTTGTTTTAACATAAGCAGGAGACTGTTGCAGAGACAGTAGACTCCATTAAGAAAAGTCAAGTTAATTTTGTATCAGTTGAAGAATGGCAGTAATTGCCTCTCTGAGGAGTCTTTGCCTCTTGACAACTAAGCAGAGCTGTGAGTGGGAGGAAATTTTGAAAGCACAAAAATTTCCTGATTTGAAAGGTCATCTTGCTTGCTGGCATCTTATGTCATGATCAGAGTTTGTACTGGTTGGGTAACAGCTATGGGGGAGAGTATGTATTAGCATCAAGAAAAAAAAATGTTGGTATGTGTGCAGAACCAAACTGGGATGGAATTATAATATTGAAAAGACTCCAAGTAGATTAAACGCCTTGGGATGACAAAAGAGAAATGTTATCAAAGAGCTGGGTTTTTTTATGACAAACTGTTTTCTCCAATGATTGCAAAATATTCCTTAGTGTTAAAAATAGTGATATACTATTCAAAAGAAAATATTCTCCTTTGGAAATAGATTATGAGAGGGATTTAAAGAGAGTAGTGCTACTCTGTGGCTGTCACTGGGCATGAGTTTGGACAAATGTGGACTATGCTTGTGATACTACAGTAAGAACAGTTAGTTAACAGTAAAACTTTAACATTCTCTCTGCTGTATTATGTGAAATAACATGAAATAGAAGTAACTTCAAATGTTTTTATCTCCCCTTTCTAGAATTAAATATTCAGACGTTAGTCAATGTGCTAGTAAAGACTAGAGGAAAAGATTAAGGAGCAACAACAGTTGAACTGGAAACAGATGAAGAGATTCAAGAAGCTCCATCTCTTGGCTTTCAGGAAAGAGACTGTGTTTAATTCTGGTTTTGACAGGGGAAAGGGAGGTAGGGTTTAATTTTTTTAACATGGGAAATATAGCTGGAACACAAACTTGCACATATCAGGGGTGGACATACTATTTTGTTTAGGCTTTTTTAATGTATTTGTTATATCTTAGTATATTATAGAAAAAATGGTTTGTTATTTTTTTGAAAATATGTTAATATTATTCTGTCAGCAAAAAGCTAATCATCCTTTAAGCTCAGAAAATTAAGAAAGGTTTACTTTTGTGTTATTTACTTAGGAAGAATATAATTGAAAATACAAGTCTGTTGCATGAAAATACAGGTTTACTTTTCTTCACACGAATTTCAGGTCAGTTCAGTTATTGTATGGCTTTATAATGAGGATATTTTTAGAAACTGATACACTACACTGCTGTTTAGACAAAGAAAGGAGAATGTCACAGCAAAGGTATTCTTTGGCTTAATGTGAGGTAATATGGGGAAAAATGTAATTTATTCTAGGGAATTGGTAAGTAATGGGGCATATTACTTGCTTTTGGTTTTGCAGAGTAAAAAGAGATGTGAAATATATGCAGATTTTTTTATCATGTTGTCCAGAATGAAATTGTTTACAAATTGACTTAAAAACTTCTTTGATCCATACTGAAATAAAAAATTCTTGAATCTTTCTACTGGCAAAAGCATATTAAGGAATAATAGAACCTGTAAGGCAATCAGATAATAGGGAAAAATAAATAATCAAAATAACATACTAACTGAGAAATACCAGTTCACGATGCTACCAGTGGTCCTTGCTTAGGGTATGTTTTCCCCACACTTTCAAGCCACATGCTCATGGGTGCCTGGCTTTAGATGTTTACTTTCTGTAGTCAAATCCAGTTTACCTGGAGCTAAATAAAAGGAGTAAAGTGAGACCGTTCGCTCTCCAGCAGCCATTTTCCTTTTCACTGCTGCGTAGTGGACTGTCATGTTTCTTCTCACCTGTACCTCAAATATTTCTCTGTCTCTGTGCATTAAATATTTGTGCTAAATGGGATTGGTCTTCGAGAGCTGTCCTATATCATTTTGCTTTTACATGATGTTTGTCATGTAAACCTTAACACAAAGGCAATAAGGCAATTAATGACACAGCATGTAAACTCGATTCCCTGAAATTCTTCTGTAATTGTTCTGATTGTGCATCAGAAAGGATCCACTTTTTCATTCATGTTCACTATTTCCTTTTCTGCTTCTCATGCTTATTGAAGGGTTTAAGTAATTTCTAATGTCTGTAACTCTGTAGTTGTTCCATACACTTTTACCCATTTTATTCCAGAGTAGACCATCTTGCTTAAAGGGGAAAAACATTATTTTCTACCACAGGTGTCTGCTAGAATTTGATTTAAAGCTCTGGGGGTCTAATCAGTTATCTACATTTAAAAATTATCAGAAATAATTTCTACAAATATACCATCATAGGTTTTTTTTTCCACAGAAAGTGTAGTGCAACTGAAAGTCTGAAACTGTCACAAAGTGCTAGTAGAAAATGGTACTGCTACAACTCTGTCAATTCCAATTAAGGCCTCTTCTTCTCAGGTTTTTGTAGACAGCTTTTTTTTTTGGGTTTTTTGGGATTTTACTGCCATGACAGTAGGAAAATGAAAAGATAAATCCACCACTTCTCACCTTTTTGGCACCTGACCAGCAGTGTCCACAAGGGCCACAGGTAAGAAGGACCTCATGGACAAAAGAAAGTAAAAAACGTGCCTTGGAAGTTCTGTCATCCTACCAATTAATTCTTCCACCCATTTGCATAAGCCTAGACCTCCCGTTGCTTCTGTTTTCCTGTCTTGGCCAATTTCCTTCAATCAACTTTTGGCAACTCCTTACTTCCAAGAAATTTCTTTGCCTTGTATTGCTCCCATGTAGTAGAGAACTGGAGCAGAATGAGTCCACAGCCTGTTCCTCTCTTTCTAGGCTCTGGTCCTTCTTCAGGAAACAACCTTCACAAGGCAGACATGGATGGCCTGCAGAGCAGCATCGTTGCTGGTGCTTGCCATCCTACAGCAGTAATACAGCTACACCGCAAGCTCTGGCACCGAGGTGAGGGTTTTGAGGCTGCACCAGAGCCCCTTGAACTAATTTCAAGTTTCCTTAAAAAGGCATTGATAAAAATCCAGACTAGAATACGCTTTGGGGGGGATAAACAGTCTACTTTCCAGCTGGTTTCTGGTTCTGTGGTGTACCTGCTTTGACACCTTCAGAGGCATCTCTTTCCCACTGAGACAAGAGTCATTCCAGTCCAGAGCCATTTTGTTTATTTTCCACAGCAATAAGACTCCTTCAGAAAGGGCTGGAGCCAGTTGTTCTACACCAAGGATAGTGAAGTACAATAAGGTTGGCTGGAGAAAGGAGACATCCTTCACAGGAGACAAATTGGGAAATTTGGTGGGTTCCAGCTTTTCTTAGTTTTGTACCTTGAACCTATTAATGTTCCTCAGAGTGCTTCCCAGATTTCATTTGGGTGGATGCGCGATCCAAAGAGGCAGATTCCTTAGTGTGAAAGGAACAGGGAAGCTCTTTTGCATGGGGCCATTTAATGGAGAAGCTCTTTTGAGCCCAAAACTCTGTGGCCCTATTTTTGTTTTGTTTCTGAAGAAACATAGGTAGTGATCAGCTCAGGCTTCCACAGAGGTGAGATCCAAGCAGGAACTGCTGAAGTCTTGCCCCCTTGTCTTCTTAAATGTAACTTTCACAGTTTACCCAAGGCTGTTGGGTGACACTGGTCATTATTCCTGCTCCTCCACCTCACCCAGAAACAATGCATTGCCCTTTGGATGATGATGCCCAGAGCGCTCTGGGAGAGCCCCTTGTTTCTGTGTGCTTATGCTGTGGAGACCATCAGTCTCTTCACGGACAGTTCACCTCAGAGAAGTGTTTAGAAAACATTGTTGAACTGTCACCAAGGGTCTGTTGGGTTATCACTTGACAACTAGTAGCAGCTTCTCTGCGTGACAGATGTTTGGCTGTTAACTGCATGTGCCACTCGGCTGCCTGCACCCCGACACCAGCTACTGCATTTTGGCTGGAGACACTTGGCAGTAACATTTTAACGCTGGGTTTGGGGTTGGTTTTTTTTTTCAGCAGGATGGTCTGTGGGCTCTGACCCTCTTGGAACATCTGCTTGGTATCAATGGCAGCACCAGTTTATGTGCAGGCACTCCCATTGACCAGAGCTTACCTGCCTGGGCTGTGTGTGATTATCGAATCGGAAAGAAAAGGGGGGGTGAGGACTGGCTGCATGCAGTGAGCTGGGGATGGGAGAGGGCTTGGGAACAAGGCAATTGCTCCAGTCTTTGGGTAATAGAGAAAAGCTCTTGCCTGGCAATAATAGAATGAAAAGTAGCAGTTACAGGTAAGTAATAGCGCTGCCTGAGCGTCTTTAAGTGCTTTGGATAGTGCTGGCTTAAAATTTTCTTAGAGCCATCAAAGATAATTTGTTAACTTCTCGTTGCTTCTTCAAAGTTACTGCAGGAGATGGTGTGTGACAGGAATCGGTCTGTACTTTTTTTGGTTCAGTTTTTCCACCAAGTCCCTCTCCATCTGCAGCTGGTGAGATGGAGGGTAAGGTTTTGAGAACGTTTGACTCCCTGTTCAAGGCCGCGTCAAGTGCGTGCTTCAGCACAAAAAGGAAGACTATGGGTGTTCCACCCAGGGGAAGGAACTATATATCCACAGTAGTTTGTTAGTGTAGGGAAGTCACTGAGGAAGATGCAGTAGAGGACACAGGTGAAGAAGTTCTATCTGAAGGTGTCCCAAGGGTACCCTGAAAGAAGGAGGCATCTAGAAAACAAAAAGGTAAGGCAAGGAGAGTGGGAGGGACCCCCGAACCACAGGAAACTAGAATGCAGAAACAAACTCCCCCTTAAATATGCTGTACAAAAATGAAGTAGACTATAAAAGTGGATCTAATAGTTTTACTTAATTTTAAATTCTGTATTAAAAATTAATACATTAAACTCTTATAAAAGTAAGGCACATGCAACACATGTTGTGCAATTTCTGACTTTCAACTCTTATAAACTAACAAGCATTATTTTAGTTTGGCATTTCTAAAGAGTCATTTTTCCCCATGCAGGATATATGGAAGAAGGTTAAGTTTGACATTGCACCAGTTATATCTAGAGTCTGTGCTTTCTGTACTACAGTAAGCAGAGATGGCCATATTGTACAGTTATACAAAATAAAACCAACTCAAGTACAGATTCTGAAGGTGACGACCAATGTACAAAATTTAAGAATGTGAAATTACATCCATTATAATACATCAATAATCTTATTCAGTACAGGCTGATTTGGCAACTCCAGTCCGTGTAATGCCAGTGTGCAGTTCCTAGTTATCGGTGTCATACGATGCTGAAGACCATGGAAAGATATTGCTCGTAGGACACCTGAATCCAGCCATCCTGATCAGTATCATAACGTCGAAACACATCAGTCAGCCTCTGAAAAGGGAGTGAAAAACCATTTTTGTACATCAGGAAAGTTCAGACTGCCATGTATTCCCCTGCCACTTCGGTTTCTGAACACTTTCATCCTATCTGTAGACACTTTACCATCTCGTGCGAATAGAGGTAGCTCTTTGCTGTGTCTCATGCCTGAGCTGTGCAGCAGATCTGGTTCTAAAGAGCACCTTATGCTACAATAGCTAAGGCTATGTAAGCGCTCTTTATAGAGCAGTCAGCTTTGTGTACCTGCTTTAAGGGGCGGGGGGTGGAGGGAGGAGGCTGACCAATTCTCATGAGACATTTGGGAGTTCAGTCAGAGGCAGAATCCAGTGAGTACCTTGTCCATTTTTCATCTTCTACCCAAATACACTTTGTGTATCATCAGTATCCAAGTTACTGCTTTAGAACCCCGGAGGTGCCAGGCGTTGGGGACCAAAGAACTACCAGCAAAGAACTGCTTTTGTTAACGCCACTGAATCATACTCCGTTTCAGAGCCCTCTTCACCAGAGTTTCAGTTTATAATTAAGTATATTGACTTATATTACAGATGAATATAAAGGAAACTGATGTTTCAGCAGACTCATGGTTCTAGACATAAAGCTAAAAGGAGGAGAAGAAGAAAAGACCTGTATGCAAATAACAGAGATACTACTTTTACCAGGCACTGCTTTCTCTTCCTGTTGCGCGTCGGATGATAAGATTATCTATCATCTGTTGTGTTCGTGGGCAGTGTAAGAAGAACAACCTCCTTCTGTCCTACCAAAACTCAGCTTGTCCACTGCTACAGTTTCCCAGCTTTTTCCCCAAATCTTACATACATTTCAGAAAAGTCAGACACACTTAGAGAAGCCTAATGAGGCGAGGAATCATCCAGTGATTGATCTCCAAACAAATATATCTGTAAAACTAGTTTTTGTTTGAGATGTCTTTTACAGCCATTGCCCCTGCAGGAACAAAAACCTGAATAATTTGGCTGCTCAGTCAAATTGCTTTTAGTTTGAGCCTTAAACAGAGAGATATAAAAAAACCTCACAATTCAGATTCTGAGACCTGGGGGCACCAAGGGACACGACACACTCCACTTTTACCACACACAAGATCCAGAGGAAGTGCGTGTATTAAACTAAGAGAAATAGTGTTAAGTGTTTTCCTTTTAAAACAGACTATTTTACATTTTTTGCCCCCCTTGAAATTGTCTCAAATTTGCTTGTGATGCAAATGGGTAACTAGTGAAGACCAATCAATGAAGATGTTTCTTGCACCCCTCGTTCATTTATTCAAATGGATTATTATAATTCCATTATAAAATTCTAAAAGCAAGTTCTAGATCCAATACTATAGTTAAAATGAGAACCAGAAAAGCTTAAGAAAAGCTTATTATTATTTTGACAATTGACATGAAAGTACCTCTCCTTTCTCACCTGTAAAACAACACAGCACTGAATAAAGTCATCAAAAGCAACTTGTCCTCTTCCTTGCCTGTCAAATTTCCGAATGAGGATATCGTAGAATTGATCAGACAGTCGGTAACCTTAGAAAACAGAGAAATGCTCTAAAAGGTTTCAATTACCAGTCCTTCTATAAGAACTGGGCTCTTCAGCAGGTGTGTGAAACAAACCCAGAAAAAAATAAGGAGTTAGAAGAGACTTTTTTTTCTGCTAAATATCTCTGTGTTTAAAATGCATGCAATAAAGCCCATGCTTAGTTACAGTAAACAATTACTGATTAAAGTGACAAGTGGGTTGAGGGAATGGTTTAGGGCTGCAGCTCAATTTCTTCTAAGTGAAGTCAATTGCATGGAAGTTCTTTTGCCACCAGAATGGTACCATGGGGTACACAGCTGGCCGGATTTTAAAGGCTGTATCAAGTACCTTGTAAGTTCAGACATTTACCTGACATAACACTCTCGGAGCAGCTAACAGAGGAGACTGGAGTGGGATGTGTCAGTACATGTCTGGAATGTTTCAATTCCTTCCGTTAAAGGAAAGAGCTTAACAAGAGGTGCTTGTGGCACGGACATCTTTAAAAGGTATCTTACACCTAACAGGAAAACTGCATTTCAGCTGCCTCATTTTTACTCACATTTTTCAGAGCGATACAGCCCTAACAAGCAGCTCATCTGAAAACATAACCCAGTCATAAAAGCTGTAATTACAAATG
Source organism: Nycticryphes semicollaris (assembly GCA_013400055.1). Lineage (NCBI taxonomy): Eukaryota > Metazoa > Chordata > Aves > Charadriiformes > Rostratulidae > Nycticryphes > Nycticryphes semicollaris. The sequence continues at coordinate 226,130 of VXBJ01000259.1, forward strand.
AATTACCAAAACCTGTTAGTGCTTGCTTTAGTTCATTTTTGTCAATCATTCCAGAATTGTCTCTGTCATACGTTCGAAAGACATTCTGCCAGTCTGAGATGTACTTCCAGACTCCTGTGAATTCATTGAAGTTCACACCACCTTTGTTTTCTCTGTCAAACATGCCTGAAATAAAATTTGAGAAATTTGTAAAACCTTAATCGTACTACTCCTCAGAAAGATCTGCTGGTATTTCAAGAATGCAGCAAGAGCACTTGGTGGAAGGTACTGAAGACAGAAGTTACTAAAACACTAGTGGTATTTTGGAAAGCTCTGCCAAAAATAGCAAGTACTCATCCTGTGAAGGAGCAGAAGGCAAAGCAAGATGAAAGAGGAGCGGAATGAATCACAGAATATTGATTTTTCCTAGGTTTTAATTTTCAGTTTGAAAATATTTAGGGTTCATTGATCATCCAGTGACAAGAAGGGCAAAGGCGGGGGGAAGGAGGTCGTTGTTCTTTTTAAAGGACACATGAAAAAGTCTGAGTATTGACTGCCAAAAGCACTGGGATATTCATCTGCATTTGACCATCTGATACTGTCATCTCTTTATACAAAAAGCATGTCACACAGCTGTAGAACTCAGACTGCTGCTGAATATTTACTAAATGCAATGCAAAGAAAAAGTCCTCAGATTTATGAACTGTATGATAGAAAAGATGAGTTTTGTGCTCAAATTTTTCTCCTGTTCTAATACCACCTTCATCTACATCACTGGCAATTACTATTCTCTAACATGATGCAGCAATCAGTAGCGTGCTCAATTGTCTGAACAGATTGCAAAACAGTATCTTGACTATGTCACATCACACAACTGCACTCACCAAGAATTGACCTGACTGTTGCTGGATTAAATGGAGTCCACGTGCCTGAAACAGAAAGAATTACTTGGTTCCTCAATATTACGCAACATTTTAACAAAATGCAACCAACCAACAAACCAACAAAAGAACTTAAACAGTGAATTCAGAGCTAGAAGACACGGAGCTGACATATTATAAAATAAGGCTGCTTTGAAACAGTTACGTTCTTGACCATTCAGAGATTATTTGAGACCAATGCTTTGCAGATACTACACAGAAACCAACATTTTTCAGGCGGCACCAAAAAACCACCCCCAAACCCCTAAAATGTTGGAAGAACGAAAGGATTTTTTTCATTCCAGGTAGTCAAGAGGTATTGGATAAAAGGCAAGATCAAAAATGAAGTCCCACTTTTTCTACTGATGGGAGCAGAAGAGTTGTATGTTATTACTCCAAGTCTCATCTCTATTACGCAGTAAAACCCCATCTGCTTATTTCCTATTTTACAGGTGGATTACTCCAGGTCATTTAGTTTCTGACAAGTGAAAAGGTTCCTAACACGGCAAAACCACACAGTGCAACTGAGAGTTTAGTATAAATCCCACCTCCAGAGCTAAATCAATGAAGTGTTAGTTTAAATTAGTGTTTTCTGATCAAGAAATGTTGCCTGAGCTCTGACAAAGAGCTTTGCACTTCTCTGAATATTCAGCGGCCAGGCACTTTGGAACAGTTTTCCCTTGGTTGGGAACATTCCAGAGTGCTGGAATGCATTAAAACTTTCAATGAAAAGAAATACTGTGCCTCCTTTAGAATTGCACTACCAATTCTCTAGAGGTTTTGAAGGAACCAGGAAGATCAAGAAGCGTATATTTAATTAACTGGGGCTGAGTGCAGTGACCACAAAGGAACCAGTAAGACTAGGGTACTGTAGAGTCACTTGCCATGATGCAGTTAGCTGACCACAAGTACCTAACAGAGAGGCCGTGGTGGGATTAAGCAGGCTTTGTGAAGGCATGGCTGCTTTGCTGCATCAAGCTGCAGTGGCGTAAGTAACACTTATGGTAGTGCTGAGTTTCTCCCAGAGAAGAGAAACAAGTACCAGCCTAAGTCTACAGATGCAGCAACGGGCAAACAACTACAGTGTGGGTATTTGCACACAGAGAGAGACACAAGCAGAGAAAGATTAAAAATGGCTCTGAAAATGCTTAAGCAGTATTTTAGACAGAGAACATCAGTACCTTAGAGCTGTATGTCTCCTGACAAAAATAAAAAATAATGGAATTATTAATAGGATGCCAGCATTTAACTCTGAACAGAATAGAGGAAAAAGTGAAGATACAGTTTGAAAGTTAACTTATTTCATGTTGAAATTTTCAAGAGATTCATCTAGATGCCATAGAGTGAACTCTGAGCAACTCCAGTGCTAAAGAACTACTGATTTCAGCCTGTTCCAATAAACAGTGAAAGCCCGTTCCCTCACTCTCCTCTGACTCTATGAACTTTACATGACACTACAGGAAAAAAAAAACCAACCCCAAGAAGGAAGCACTGGGTTTTATTGCGCAAACAACTAGATGAAGTGATGACCAGTCCCTCCTAGGTAAGTACTCTCTTTGCATAAACTTCACATATTCAAAAGCTGAATGTCAAAAAAAAACCACATGGAACTTCGTATTTTAAAAATGTTTTCCAAATAAACACATAACATTATTTTAGCCCATGTTAGACTGCAGGACAGCTACACACAACCATTAACTAGAGGATATACTTTCAAAAGTATATAGTGAATTGTTAGTGACTTTGTTGTACAAGATGTAGAATCTCTCAGAATGAAGGAAGCTTACGCTGCTGTAAATATTTTGTCTAATAGTGAATTCGGTTGGTGTGGCTTCGTAACTGCAAAGCACTGAAACTGCTAATCTACATTGTAAATAAGGAATGAAAAGAGTTCAGATAGTCATCACTGCCTTTTACCCTTAAATTCAATCAGATGAGAAGATATTAATGAAGTTTAAAACAGCAGGTAGAGCCAGTTTCCCACACTGGTATAAACAGCACTGTAATCTTAAAGGAAAGCAGTGACTTACTCCAGTTATCGTAGCTTTTGCTGAAGCTGTTATTCAAAATAGTACTTCAGTTATGGATCAGGTGCAGCAGCTACAATGCATTGCTTTTAATTTATCCAATTTACTATTAAACTATATTCTAGTTTAGTTACAAGACCACAATTTCACTAAACAGAGCCATCCAAATTTATTTCAAGTCAAATGATTACTGACAAAAAGGAACCTTTCAGTCTGGTGCCCTGCAGCTCACATCAGTTTAAGCCCTTCTCAGTCACAAGCACAGGAAGGATAAAGGAAATAAACCTTTGGAGAATGAGAACTTGATACATACCCAAAGGTACACAAACTGCTTCAATACGCGCTTTTTCAGATTTCTAAGTGGAAAAAAACCCAACCCAAAGTACAACTCTACCCATCCTAAGTCACCAGAGGAAAGTAAAAATAGACTACTGGAAAAAAATTTCATTTTTTATTTTAATTCCATGAGTTAATTGACCACATCCTTGTTACTCTTTAAGCATTTGACAGGGAACTGACAGACTACTATAAAAAGTTTTAATACTAGATCTAAAGTGCATCTTTGTGTGGGACTAGAGTGCAGCTTTGTTGCTGAGAAAACTCCAAATATGCCTCATTTGGAAAAGCAAATATTGCCATATTCAATTCCTGCACTGTACTGTATGAAAAGATTTATGTGCAGTAAAAAGGCTGGTTGTAAACATCTGATCTTTGTTCAGGTTATTCACTGATCCTGGTTAAAAAACAAAGGTTCAGTAGCGATGAGAGAAGAATACACAAATCACTACTTTTTATCTTCTAGGGAGCAGAGGTGGAAAAATGGTTGGACCAGATGATTTTGTAGGTCCTTTCCAACCTTTTGTTTCTATGATTCCATGAAAAAGATAAAGGGATACACATGCTTTCATTCCCCAGAATACAAACCAGTAATTTTTACAATAGGTACTCAGTTTATAATGTATTATTACTAACACGCACCAAACGCAGAAAACTCCCCTTGAAATAAAAAAAAAAAAAAAAAAACAGGAAAAATCAGAATCAGAAAAAAATAAATCAGGAGGATTGCCCACCTTTTTCCTTCCCTTCAGTCTTTTCTTGTATCAATTAAATAATATTAATTGATAGTAGGTACATCATTCTGCCCAGCCCAATCAAAGAATTATGCCATCAAGTAACCAGTCTCACGTGAAGTTTAACATTAGGTTTACAATGTTAATAAACTTAACTGTTACCTTATTGCTCATTTACAGACTTACCGTTGGATAATGCCTGCTGAAGTTCATTATCAGATATTATTCCACTCCTATCTTTATCAACCCTGGGGGAAAAAAAAACAAAAAACACAAGAACTTTAAATGGCTGAAATGAACAGGTTCCACTGACAGAAGACTTTCAACATTCTGGTTCTACTCACCAGATAAGATTAATCTTTTCCTGAAAAGTCACTAATTGTATTTTACTTAGTAAACCATTTACAGTTTCTGCAAATTAAATGCTTCATTCACACCGATAAAGACATTCTAGAACAGGACAAAGAAAACTGCAAGACTTACTTAAAAGTGAAGAGACACACAAAAAAGTATTTTTATGTATTTGTGTTTATTTTGAAAAGAACTGCAGAGCACACCATCCTGGTTAAATCCATAAAATACTTAATGTCGCTGCAGGAAGCTCTCAAACTGGAGTCCTGTGTTTGGCACCCAGTTTCTCTCAGTAAGATGTTGACTCTCAGTAAGGATTGACTGCAGGGCCTTGACCCCTTTCAAAGAGGTTCAAAAAGTGAAAAAGTGCAGGCAGGCACCAGCTTCCATTGGGTGTTCAGAGTCTTAGAGAATGGAGTTTTATCACAAAATTAATAAACTCATTATTTTCTGCCCAAACAAAGCAGAATTGTGCATTCTGTAGAAGGATACCTGATAAAAGTGGGGACTTCCTTTATTTCCCCTCATTTACTACCACTCCAACACAAAGTCCTGCTTAGCTGACCCCTCTGCAGAGGCTGGGTTTTCTTCTTCCTTTAGTCCTTACTGTCTTTTTCTACACTTTTTCAATTCATTCTGCTGGATTCCTTCCTCTATTTCAAAATATATGGCATACAATGTTCAAATTGCAAGCATAAATTGCATAGATTATAGCTTAGAGCACATTAATTTTGTATACAAAATGATACAAAGTTAAAGTGTGTCATTATCGTGGGCATCAGATGTCTGCTCTGGATTTCATTCTACTGTCACAGAGTGATCATGATCTGGCTACGACAGGGTGATATGATCCAGTCATTCAGGACTCCTGAGGGGCTCCTTCAATTCTTCACAGACCTGGTTTACTGCAGGAATTAGTCAGTGTAACAAACAAACTTCATCTGATCATTCACCTTCTTTTCCTTCCAGTTGTTCCTGAACATACTCAATAAAGATCTTGGAACAGCTCCACTTCTCAGTGCGGCAGATGGCCACACACTCTTCTTTTTAGTCAGTTATTTATCCAGAAATGGACCTTCCCTTTCATTCTATGTCTGCCAGATTTCTTCAAAGGCCTTTGCTACTTCTGTATGGTGAAAGCTTCCCCGGATACTAAACAGATTATAACAATGACACCAGTTCTACCTATATCCATACCCAATCCTTATCCACCATACCCCAAGACTTACACAGTAGCTTGCCAGACAGGAATACTTCCAACAAAAGCCATGCAACTCTCCTGACTAGCTACATTATTGAAAATGGTTTGAACTGGTCTGTTTGGTGTGGAGGACAGACTGTTGGTCTGTTTCTTTTGCAGACACCTTTAAAAAAAGAAACATCATCATGCATGCCTCTTCCAAGGTCGCAGATGAAGTGGTTTTCCAGTCGGCTGGGTAGGTAAGCTGCCACATTCCTGAGTCACTCCTGAGTAACTAAGTAAATACAATCCAGCTTTAGCAACTTACTACTCCGTCAACTCCTTAACCGCTTCGTGCTGGCACTTGAATCAAGATAGATCCTCTGACACATCCTCCCGTAAAAACGGATCCAGCACAGGAACCTCCCAAGTTTCCTCGACATGACACAAATGTGAAAAACTCCTTCAGCTTCTTTAATACTATAGTCTCCACATTGTGCCTTTTAACACAGGCCTGCTAACTTCCGTACAGGTTCCTGCTCCAGGTATATTCAAGAGACTATTTCTTGTTGGTTTTTAAGTTTTCCATTAAGCATTTATCAGATTCCTTTTTACAAGCCTTCCTGTACTGCTACATTGACCCTCCAGGCTTTACAATCCTTTATGGATTCTCAGGTCAAAAACTACTTCAGCATTTTCAAGGTTACTTTCTTGCTTTCATTAAACCCTTTCCCTTGCTCTAAAATGCAGCCATGCTTAGCCCTCTTCAAGCCTTTCTTAAAGATTCCCCTCACATTCCTACCACAGGGCTAAAACCGCGATGTTTACCCGCCCGGCAAGGCCTCAAGGCAGGCAGGTCCTGCGCTGGATGCCCAGGGCCGGTGACAGGCTCCGCAGCAGCACCAGCCATTTCCGGGTGCCTCCCAATGCCCGCCCGCTCCCTCCCGGTGCTCCCTCAAGGAGCGGCAGCCCCAGGAGGGCCTGGTCCGCCTTGGACGACTCGGCAGCGCTGCCCGGGAACGACCGAGGGTGGTGACGGCCGCCTCAGCGCGGCGGACCAGGCCCAGCGCGGCGGGCAGGGAGTGCCTGGGCCCAGGAGAGCCCGGCGGCGGCTGCAGTATGAGGGGAGCCCCCGTCAGCCCCGCTTCCCGCGGCTGTTAGCCGTTAAGGCGGCGCAGGTCGCCCCGCCAAGACCCTTTTCCAGGGACGCGACGGTCTCACCTCTGGAAGACGTTCCACAGGAAAGTGGGATCGGGCAGCGCGGCGGCGCCACCGCCGTTGGGCCTGTACTGGTAGCCCGCCGCCATGGCCCCGCCGCCGGGCAGCTCCGGCCTTCCTCACCGCTCTTCCGGCACCGGCCGCCTGACGCGGTGACGTCGCTGAGCCGGGCACGCGCAGGGGCCCCGCCCCGGGGGAATCCCCAGAGAAGCCGCTGAGCCGCCTGCCCGCCCGTTGCCGAGGCGACGGCTGCCGCCCTGGGCCCGGCCCGGCCCGGCGAGTCGCTTCCCCCCGCGTTAGCCGGCACGGTCCGCGGTTGTCCCCACCGGCAGCGAGCCTTCAGGGGCTCCTCGGGATAGTTGTGCGGACTCCGGCAGCCCCTCGGGACACCTGTGGCTGAGGTAATGGCTGCCTGGGGCCGGCTACTGCGGCTTGGGCTGGGCACAGGGATCGGCGCTCGCAGGCCCACACAAAACCTCTCACATTCGCGCTGAGGGTTGCAGTAAGGGTGGGAACCTGAACAAGGGCGTCCCCGTGCCCCTTCCGCAGGGGGGTACTAAGAAGGAGGAATAGCCTAAGTTTAACATCCGAGAGAGAGGGTTTACTGCTGCAGAGAGAAACAGAAGCTCTGTTAACTCATTTCATTGGACAAACTGAAGATCAAAAGCACACAGGACATGAATTTCAGGTAAAGCGCAGAAAACAGAGGGTTGCAATTGAAGTACAACACAAATTGGTCAGTATCATGTCAGTTCTTAATTGAGCACTGAATCACAGAATTGTTTAGGCTGGAAGGGACCTTTAAGATCAAGTCCAAGTGTCAACCTAACATTGACAAAACCACCATTAAATTATGTCACTAGGCATCACATCTACTCATCTTTTAAATACGTCCAGGGATGGCAATAACTCAACCCTCCAAAAAATCAGCCTAATTCCCCTTCTCCGAGCTCCAATTTCTAGGAATTTCTAGTGTAAGATCCCTAGAGTGCCTCCAGACCTCACTAGAACTCCTCAGGTACAACACTGTGCTTTATTGAACCATCCTTATCCTTTGGGACACATCCCTCCTTGTCAATGAAAAAAGCCACAATCTGTTTCGCGCTTTGTCCAAACTGCAGACCATGCATGGTACCTCTTCGGGGTAAAGAGGAGTCCATGAAAGGGGTTAAATGGCAAAAGGTCTGGGTGTTCACACGCCAAACAAGTTACATACATAAACTCCAAAATGTTAATTAAGCAAAGTAGGCTTGTATCTTCCTTGTACATACTTCTGACAACTATGTTCAGGTACTAACAGATAATGCCTTGTGTCCTTCATGACATCATTTTAAATTCACAATTTTCTAGTGGTAGTTTATAATAGATAATACAGATACTATTGAAAAATTAGCTTTAAGGCATTGATCTGAAAATACTGTGGAAATAAAACCAGTATCTCATTTCCAGAAAACTATTAAATCCAAAGTTTATTCACGCTTCAACCAAACAAAAAAAATATTTAAATCTACTATAAATCTATAAGGATGCAGAGTACACAGCTGAAGGTAGCAATGATTTAACATTTTATTGAACTGATGGTGGTTTACGTGCTGCTTTTAGTAAGTTAATACAAAAAAAGTAATTGTACCTCATGTGTATTTATTCACCCTATAATCAAATTGCACAGTAGCAGTTTCATTCAGTCCCTTAGTCAGAAAACTAATTTCACAATTAAGTTTTCTGCAATAAACTATTTTACACCAAAATAAGTACATGCACAAAGCATAACGTGAAAGTGGATTGAGGATGTTAACATATGCTCAATGCAATGCCATATAAAGACAGTTCTAAAGGAGTCTGCCTAGGTATTGTAAGCCATGTATGTTAGTATACCCAGCACTAATACAGCTCTGCTGGTTTTGGTATAAGTATCTCTATATGGCACTGCAGTGCACTGTGCAAACAGAGTCCATAAGAAAAATGTATTCGCTGACAGCAAAAATGGCTGTAACAAATGGGTCCATAGAAAGCCCCTTGGCCATTAGAAGCTTCCTTCTTCAAACATGACCTTTACATCCCCCTCTCCTTTCAGAAATCTGATTATGTTTTCCCCACATCCCAGTCTTTAGAAAGAAACATGCCTATCAGTGTACACTGAATTTTACTCAAAATAGCATTGCCAAATTTGCCCTCAAATATTACAAATCTGTTGATCCCAGACCAGTAATGACACTCAAACACAGAACTGTCAGTTACTTAAGAAGTTTTGGCACAGTTATAGTAGGAACTGTAATTTCTTTAAAAATTGGCACATAGTTTGGATTTGGTTGGCTTGGACCTTGATCCAAAGTCTCAATGATAGTCTGCTTCATATCTCTGCTGGCATCACCTCTCACTGTCAGCAAAGCTGCAATATGGTCATCCCTGCCAAAGGAAAATGGTAAAACTGGCATTAGTAGGAAACTTTGCACAAGTAAGATTTTGAAATATCACCAAGCTCCACGTGGTGTCAGTATACACTTTAGTCACTCAGAATTGGCTTTTCCAGCTCAATAAAAGCACTATTTTGGCTGCTCTTAGGACTCTAAGACATATTTTACTCTCCCAAAACAAAGAATGGAAGTGTTTCCATCATTGCTTTGCCCTGCCACTGACTACTGAATCACATGCAGCTTCTAGTCCAGCTCGCATATATTTTATATTAGCATTATTTTGCATAAGAAAGTGGCTACATTCTAACATACGAAAAACATTAGCACAATCACACATTGTTTTAAAATTTGCCAAAGCCTATAAGGAAACCATGATGTTATCTACCTGTATTAACTGTGGGGGCAGAGAGAATTACCTGATATCTGGGTATTTACTGACTAAAGTTGAAACTTCCAAATAGAGCAGTGACGGATCAGTTAGCTTGATAACCTCTGCAATGGCTTCAATGATGTCACACAGTCCTTCAGTGTCCTCTCCAGAGCCCTGCAAGATGAAAAATAAAAAATAAAATAATCCCCAAAACAAAAGCAACCCCCCCAATATCTACAAACAATCCTTTAATTAGTATTTTGTTCAACAATGCTGTTGAATTCTTCAACAGCTGGATTTTCAGACATTAATAAAATATTTGTGAAATGTCACCATAAGCCTCTTCCCTCTTTCCCTCTTCTTTTTTCAGACACTTATCCTCAGAATATCAGTAAAGTCATGTCTTACAAACAAGATGCTGTATTTATCCAAATGGCGATATAGTCTAGTCTTTAACTTTTGCTGATTTGCCAAAGCCAGATCTCTTCTGAAACACTTCTTAAAAACTGACCCCGTGTTAGCTTCCATCTGGTCACCTGGCCAGGAAGGCAGCTTTCAACAGCTGATCAATTGATCAGTTTTTTAGGCTTTATCTTTCTCCGCATTCTCTTTGTGTTTTGACACCTGCTGGTCCTCTGAGCTTTCTGGCAGATTCCTGCTCCTTATGCAGTTCAAAAAAGATTCATGGATTCATTTCAGGCCTATCTTGTGTGTTATGTCTCAAAAACATGTTTTGTCCCATCTTTTCTATTGGGGTCAACATACTTGTCTGGTTAATTCTAAATGAATACACTGCATACTACTTGTGTAATAAGCAACTGCATCTGTTTGATGCACTATTGCCATTTCTTCCAGCCAGGAAAAGCCAATTATTTTATTTTTTAAACAACTGGGTTTTTTTTTTCCCCCCACTTACTACTACAAATTCAGGGTGCCTATCTCTGTGAGGATATTCAAATACACAGTTGCAGAGACCTGTATAAACACAAAGCAGTAGAAACTGGTGCTCAGGAACTTTAGCAGGAGGTTCATGCGTGTTTAGAAACTGTCTGTGCCCTCAGCTGGCATCCTTGATACTCACCACATCACTCAGTATTTTGGAGACATGGAGATCCAACTCCAGCCATTTTCCCCAAGCAGTAAACGTGTGTGGTTTATCTAAATTACCAGGTTAACGGCATTACCCAAAACAAATACTTACAGCTGCAAGCTTCTTAAACAGAAATCTGAATTGTTCTGCTTCTTTGATCATTCTTTCTGCACCCTCTTTTCTCTCTTCTGCGTTCTTAAAAGATATACGTTTTAACATGATTGCTCTGATGTATTCGACAACCACTCTTCGATGGGCCTCAACAGTCATTGTCTGAAAGAAAAGAAAAAGGTGGTGGATTATGCCAGTAATACCTGCAAATGGAGCTGTTATTTTTAGTCTTTGAACAATTATGAGGCATTGAAATGTGTATTTGTACTTAATCATCAGTACACAATTTTTGCTAATACTATGCATTTTAAGTGGCTTTAGATGTTCACAATGCTAACAAATGAAAACCTGCCCTTCCCTAATGAAACGGATGTGCCAATTATGAGAACAAAACACAACAAAACCAAGATATCTCTAATGACGTGTCTGAATTCTTTCTGAGGGTCACCAAAGATAAAAGAACAAACATGGAATAATTCGGTCTTTAGAATACACCTGTGCTTGGCCTTGCAGCCTTGCTCTTTATAGCTGGTCAAAGAATGACCCACCATCACACAGGCTTCTGCTGGGGAACTCCACAAAGCATAACAAATCTCACCTACATTGTGTTCTGTGGTGAGTCTGGTAAGAAGCCTGGAGAGTAGTGACAGTCTCAGATGTTCCTTGACTGGTTTGCTGTTCTACACTTGTCTTTTTGTAGGAAATATCCACTAGTGACTAAGCAAAGCACCTAGTATTGGTGCAAGAGTAACACTGAGGTTTGAAAATAAAGAAAAAACAAAAAAACCACCCACAATCTACATTTTTTTTTTCAACAGTAATGTCAGGAGAAACCTTAAAGGTGTTGTTTTTTTGTTGTTAATCCTTTTTTTTTTTCCTCTCCCCTAAGTACAGTGGCTAAGTTATTTACAATTAAGAAAGAATCTGCATATATAAAGTTTTTGTTTCAATCAACATGTTTTTCAGTCAAAATTTTGGAGAAAGGTTTCAGGAAATAGGGAAAAGAAAAACAAACCAAGAAAAAATAAAAGAGAGAGAACACAACACATTGCAAAGCATTGGAAGTCTCAGCTCTCATCCAGGACACAGAAAAAATGACTTCAAGTCCGGCTCTAAGACTGCGAGAAATACTAGACTTTACTGGTTGTTCAGGGATGGCTTCTCTTGCATTGGTGGAATGGACGCCAACTACAGAAAGGAAAATTAATTGCTCAGAATAGACTGTGGGACACTGACACGTAGGCCCCAGCCCACTGAAAAGTAAGTGAAGAACAGCTCTACTACAACTGAGGAAAAAGAGCTCAAGAAGAGCCCATAGTGCAGCGACAGAGCATTCACTTTACATGCGAGAAAAACAACAAAGCAGAATGACTGTAAGATCCAGATCCTCCCTGTTCCAGAACAGTGTCCTTCCCATTGGGCTATAGCCTTTTTGCAGGTGCTCTGTTCACGTGGCTTTTAAAAATCAGATTGTTAAAGCAGCATTAACCAAGATCATTTTAAAACCAGAAAAAAGTCCACCCCAAACCGAGAAAACAAAAGCGTGTCCCAGCCAGTGCTAGAACATATGGTGTGGGAGATCTTTCTGTGCTAGGAGACAGCGGAATAGCATGTATGATGAATGTTAAAACGTGCTTGTCATCTTCTTCCCCATAAGGTGGCAATAAATACTACATGATGAAACACATGGGATTGCAGAGATTGGCATTAACACTTAGAAAACCTTCATGCCAAGCACTATTACGTCTGCAGCAAACCAAAAATAGAAAAGAAAGCTGTTGCATGGATATAGTTCTGGGACTGACCTAACTGCCTTTGTGTGCTTTATCTGGACTGAAAATGTATATTCATTTAGATAATAAGGCCTCCAGGATCTGCATATACTGAAGGTTAAGAGGAACTTTGAGCTGTCCCCCTCTATCTCTCTAAGAGTTAAGTTAAGAAAGAAAGTCTATGATTTTCAGACTGTATTTTAAGCATTTCTTAGCAAGGATTTGTTAAAATCGCCGAAATCCTGATCTTGCTAGCTTCCAATATTTCCTAAATCTTAGGGAATAATTTAAGACGTGCCATCTTAAACACACAAAATTGACTTTAATTCAATAAAGATAAAACCAAGTACAATAATACTCAAGATTACAGGATCATAGAGAAATCAAGGTATCATTTGACAGACCACAGGAAAGACAGAAAAAAAAAAAGAACGAGATGATCTGACCTAGCACATTACGTTTAAAGTGCTGTTACAGCAGCACGAGTTATGCATTTGTTAAACCTTATGGCACCACTTGAACTCGTATTTAAGTAGGAATAACTGAATGTGCCTTTATTAAAAAGTAATTACAGGCCAGACTATTAAAATTAGTTTCAGAAGAGCTAATATTATCTGACTACAAGCTTCTCGGGAGAGGTAGAAAAGTACAAGCTGGTAAGACTACAATCTAATAATCTGCCAATACATATTTTGGACTAAATCCTGCAACTCTGATATGCCTTTGACAATATTACGTAGCTGTGAACAAAAATGCGAGAAATATTAGATTCACACTTCAGCAATATGATTATGAACACTTTTTCATTTCCAGTGACAAATCAATTCCAACTCTGAATTCCACTCAGTGTTCAAAAATTCCAAACTAACATGATATTCAGATGACATTAGCACAGCATTACAAAGTATTTTGCACCTACCTTTTTATAAGGCTTTTTTATTTTTGCAAAGTCATTGAAATAATCCTCTACAGTGACACAGATAGTCCCCACTGCATTAGACCCCATCAACCACTTCTTTGTCATTAGCTCATTGAGATGTGGCTGAGAAGGTAACAAACAATTGATCAGAACACATTTTTGACTCTTCTATTATATCAGTGCAGTTACAAAAAAAATAGAAGGCAATTTTAAGTGTCATACATTTCTAAGCTACACTCCTTCAAAAGGAGCAAGTGTAGGAAAATGATGCAATCAGTTGCAGAATGACAGTTGCCACAGAGTGCTATCCTTTATACACACTGGATCTTTATGTAAACCAACTGCACTAATCTGTTTGTTTCATATGAGTTCTCCAAAATACTTTATTGCATTCTCTATGTTAAATAAAAAAAAAATGAAGGTCCAAGGACAAAACAGGCCTAAGAGCTGATGACTCAAAGTTTAAATATGAGGCAGTTTTAAACTGTTGCGACAATGCAACTTCATGCTTGATTTCTTGAGCTGCTCCAGGGTACTCTGTTGTTCCTCCACAAACTTCCTGTGCCTACACTAAACTTTGTGGCAGGTATGCTTTACTCCTTTCCCAGCACCCCACAATTCCAGTATTCTCTACATCTACACACCCATCTCGCTTTGTTCTCCCCAGAGAAAAAATTCTTTACATGTTAGAGCAGAATATTTTATCAATGATACTGGTGACGTGAAACTTGAGGTTAACGAATTTCAAAAAATGGTGGTTAGACTAGATGAAGTGACTTCTTGTAATCAACGAGCATAGTTAATGAGATAGAAAGGTTTTGCTAAAAATCTCCAAGTTTAAAATAAACGATGCTTTGCATCTTTCTTAATGCAAGTCATTCAAGGTGTTTACACAAGTTCTAGATGTTATTGCAAATTTAATAAGTCCCAGAGCATCATTCTTCACCCCCTGCTATTTCTCCAATTTTCTTGCTTCCCTCCTCATGCTCCCAATTTTTTTAGTAATAAAAGTAATTTTCTTTTTCCTGAGGGATTCTATTCAAGAAGCTAGAATTCTTAAACATGTGAAATTATCAGTCAGAAAGGTACACCTTTAGAGTCAATTAACTATCTTAACTATAGGAGTAAGGCACCTGTACAAAGATCGTAACTTAGCAGCAGTTTCCCAAATATTTTTTAAAACTCAACTACCTAAGACTAAGTACAATCTACTAGAAGATATTTCCTATATACAAAGTGCCTGCCGGAAGTCATCCTGTGAAATATAATTCAGCAACCTTTCGGTCTCCTGCATGCAAACTGTACCAGCAAAGACCACTACCAACATTTACTGGTATTTTGCTAGCAGACAACCTATATAATATGTTTAGCAATCAAAAGGCTTTGTAACTACTTCATTCCTGAATTATTTTTCCTTATAAAATAGTATTTCTGGTTTTTTTGAAGGAAAAAAGCTCTAACCTCTAAATCCATGAAGACTTCATCTAGCAGGCTAGAGCATCCTTCTTTGGCAATGATGTCTAAAGTTGCATCCATGCTTGTATGACTGCTTGACAATGCGTCTTCCATTTCAATTTTCAAGTATTTTCTTTTCAGACTGATTATAGATTCTCTGTGACAAATAACAACGCTTTTCATCATCCACTGATGCACAACTGCATTGCTGCTAAATTTTTGGAGTGCGTACACAGACAGAGATGTACTAGAAGTCTTATTTTTTGCAAGGGAAAATAATGCCTGCTGCTTGCTTTGGAAGCCTTAATTTACTCTCCACAGGATTTCAGAGTGATCAGTCTAGACTGCTTGTATGTTGGTAACTAACTACTGCTGATCTATAGACGCAAGAATGGCAACAGGTATAGATGAACATGGAGTTGGATTGCTGATCACTGAAACACAAAAGATTAGAATTCTTTCTCCTGTTTTGGCATTCTTAATAGAGCAAACTCTACCTTTATTTTTCTCCAGTTCAGTTCACCTTGATCACATGGCTTAAATGTGAACTGTGAGAGATCAAATGGAAGAGAAAACGGCAGGCCCCAGACTAACTGAAATGACTTCTTCAGATTCTTAAAGTTGAAGAACACATTTTTCTTTAGCAATGAAATTCTTGGAATAAACAAGTGGATTTTCATCAATGAGGGGCAATGGCTTGGCTTACCAAAGGCAACAGGAACCACAATACTTGCCTCTTAAAACAGTAATCTATTTACACCCGTTGTCTTTGTTTAGTCAGCTAAACTATCTCAACTGAAACTCTGCAGACAAAAGAGAAGGAAGGTCCTGGGAATATGTAATACTATAAATGAAGTATTGATACATATTTTTCCTCACAGCATGAAAGAACATGCGGACTTACTTAAAGGTTTGACAGTTGTTGATGACTGCAATCATATACTGAACATAGCATTGAGGATACTGACGATTTTTAAGGTGTTCTTCTTTATACAACTGTGCTTCATCTTTGTACCTGTAACATAAACAAGGAATGACATTAAACAGACAGAAATCTGTAATAACTTAAGTGCACCTGTAGGATCAAATGCTCCATATAAGGGCCTGTCAGGTATTTAGAAGTATTTTATAAAAGGCTTGTTGCTCATGGGATACTTAGTTTCTCTGTTCTGGGCAGAATCCAGCCAAGGAGGTGTGTTCTGTCTTTCTTATGAGGAAGAGATATAAATTTGAGATACAAAAGAAAGTGGAACTGACTCAAGAAATTAGAGCCATTTTGGAAAGAGGAACTGAAAGTGCCACTTACTGGCACAGAAGAACTTCTGTGGTAAACTGGGGAAGGGAGGAAGAAAGCGAGAAAAGGAAAGGGAAGAACAGCTTGGTTCTTCCCTTGCATGTGACAGGAGAAAGAAAATAAAGAAACATTCACAGGAAAAACAAGTATCGGAACTGTACGACCAAGGACAGGCTGAGGCAGGATAAAGCATTTATATTTTAATAATTATATTACCTGGTTAGAAATGAATTCATTTGTTGAAGACATAGAAGGAGTACCTTTGTTTTCAAATCTTCATTTATCTGAGCAGCCACCTGAAGATTCTGCTCAAACATCTACATCAAAAATAGTTTGGTTATAAAGAGAGACCTTTATCAGTGGTAAGCCAAAGACAGAACTATCTTGTTGGAGACTCTCACTAGTACCAGCTCTACATATGATGTTTTGTTTTCTTTTTGATACAAGTGCAGACAATTGCTGCTGACTATACTAGAAATCACTATTTTCATAAGTGTAATTAATAAATTATCGACAACCATTAATATATGCCACAGTTTCCTCCTGATGCTGAAAACAGTTGCATTCTTTCTTGAGCAAAAAAGGTACCTTAATATTTCTAGTTCAGTCAGAAAATGGCTTTACAGTGGATCAAAGTTCTTGGGTCAGTTCCTACAGCTAATAATCAATAACCTTATAACTCAAATTCCTTTGCTTTCCCTATATATGAAAGTAGTGAAGTTCACATAAGTGAAGTAGAAGGGACCCCTGGATTTCAGAAACACAACTAGACACAAGATCTGGATGACCTACAGAAAACTGTGTTTGTGAGGAGGGGAACTTGAAAGGAAGGGTACAAGTGAGGTAGAAACATGAGCTGCTTTTATACTGAGATGATTTTGAAAGTTTCACTGTCACATAAATCTCAACACTGCTGCCTTTGATAACACAACACTAGAGCCAATCAGCCACCAGTTCCTTTGACATCACACACTTGAAAAGTTACAGTTTACATCTGAAAGGATTAGATGGAGTCAACCTTGGTGCTAATAAAAAAAATCCCGGTATAAGAGAAGAAAAAAAATAAAGTGTGAAACAAATGCAGGAAGAAGAGACCATCTATCTTTCATTGAAGGCACCTAACAATATTTGTAAGGAAAACTTAGAAAATGAGCATAATAAGCTGACATTTTCTGGTCGATAAAAATTCCTTTAAAAACTTTCAATTTCTACTACCAATAGCAGGGTGTTTGCGGGCTGGGTTCTTTTGTGCCTTTCAAATTTTAAAGATCTTAGAAATATCTCTTTAATAATTTGGACAGGCATTAATGTTAGCTGAAGTAGTGTTGAAACAGCAACACTTTTTATATTTAACAGAACTTTTCTTTCCAGTATTAAGGTGTTTGTATAATAAATACTTTATAGGAACAAGTACATCCCTAACTACCTCAGCACCATATTAACAAACAATATTCCAGTAACTTACAAACATCTCATTCAGTAGGCTTATACTGCACATTTATATGAAGTAACCTAAGTATAAATGCAAATATCAGCTAAATAGGCTGGGGAAAAATATGTTTCTACACATAAAAGAAAATAAGTCTTGAAGTGAAAAAGGCAAATAAAAACCCTAAAAGAAACAACCCCTCCAAGTAACAACTCTACAGGGGAAAAAAACCAAACTATACCACAACGGACATAAAAACAATGCAATTCCAAACAATTTGGTCTCCCCCTCACCATCCCCCTGCCATCCCTCTATTCCCCTGAATTTACGTATTGCTTCTGTAGATGTTCTAGAAAACCCAAGTTCTTATACCTGAAAAACAATAGCTGGGAGCGTAGTCTGATAATAGCCATCTTGGTCTGCTTCTGGTTCAGTTTCTTTTATCCAGTCTTTTTTATCTGTCTCCAGTGCTTTTCGTAGCCAGCCAATGATGTTAGACTACATTAAATCAAGCAAACAAGAAAAAGGAAAGATTTTTTTTAATTAAACACAACAAAACCCCCCTCAACTACAATATTTGGAATAGCAGCCACTACCACAACAAAGAGTGGCACAGTAACAGATAATGTTGAACACTCTTGTCATCCCCACAGGATACAGGTAACTTAGACAAAGTTTACTACTATAAACTAGTGATGTAGTTTCAATCAAGCTTAAGCCCAATTTGGAAGGGGAGTGCTCCAAACAAAGAGCAAGTCAGTTTGTTAGAAACAACACGTTTACTAACTTCGGAAGCTTTTATTAAGCTTTAGACTTCAAAATGCATTTTTCAACAACTGAAAAAATAAGGTAATACTTGATGTAGGAGAACTAGCACATATCTGCTTGTAGTTCCTTTTACCTACATTTTAGGAAACTGATGCCTATTACCCTTGGGAACAAAACCCCAGGATTAGATTAAATGAGTTTTGTTTCTCAAGTGCTGCAGAAAATAATGATGGAGATGCAATAAATAGTTGGCTCTCCTCCCACCTGACAAGCACATTATACAGCAAATGGACATTCAGAATAACTGGCTTTAGAACCTGATTACATCAGGTTTCTGATCACTTGCACGACACAGATACCATAGACATATTTACAAGAGTAAGTAGGAAAGACCAACATGTTTGCTAAATATGTAATTGGATTCTTCGATTTCTATCTAAAATGTTATCCCCACGTGTTCAAAGGGTTGAAGTTTTCTGCCTCTGCTCTATTTTGTTCCCATTTAGTTAAAACACCTAGTAATATAAAGCTTCATACTTCTTTCCCACACATAGCAAGTATATTAGTGTGCCCCACTATATAAAATTAAACATGATCAGGAGATATGTACAGAAAGGGCAAAAGAGTCTAAAATACACCTTTCTTTTTTTTGTTGTTTACATCTTTTAATGTATTAAATCAGTATCTTTTGCTCAAAGTTCCTCTCAGCAGATAGGATAAAGAAAGAAACGGAAAGTTCTACAATCTTCCTGCACAAGAAAGGCTGTTGACCAAACACAGATCTGTAGTTTTCTTTTCCTCTTTTTGACTACACTGAATGGCCTGTCAAATGCTTTATCTGCTAAGTACATACAGTACCATCTGCAATTATGTGAAACGATGTACTATCTTTAACTCAGGAGCACAGAACTGCTCTGATGAGATATGATTTGTGAGCCAGCAGCCTAGAGGACATCAACATTTCACCAAGCTGAGGTGCTTGGAAAAAAAATCTGAAATTACAAAACTGTTAAAATCTATTAGTATTTTATTTCTCATTAAAATTAGACTTTTTTTAATTGATGTAAACAACAATATTTATTTCATAGTTGTGACTATGAACTTACTTTCATTTACCCAAACAGAACCAGATACATTTTATTTATAAGAAGTTTTAAACATAGTATCAGAAGAAATAAAGTATAAGTGACCATGTGTAGAAAATTGCATCAGGCTGAATCTTTTGAAACAAAAAGCCAGTTTCGGTATTTTCTGCCTTAAAAAGAAGATACAGCCAAAATGAAAATTGGCAAAAGAAAACCACTGTGTGTTTAACAGAGTAACAGTTCGGCTTTATTTATAGAATATAAACACAAGAGTGTTCTGTATATAATGTCTTTCAGTAAGTAAGGAAAAGACATTTCTGAAAAGTCAATATATGGATATTTTTTCATCTTAAGAGGGGACAAAATTATTTCAAAGGCATTTCCTGAGTCAAGCCAAACGTAGCTTGAGAAGACAAACCAATGCTTTCTTGTCCTAAAGGTAAGTGCAGAAAAATAAACTTGCATAAAAGTCCTAGCAAAGCTCATGTGAAGCAGAGCCTCTATTAGCAGCTTCCTTGAGACATAACAAGATCAGTTCATATTATTGCAATGAGCATCAAGTCCCACTAGCTGCTGTTGCTGGACATATTTTAGTGGCTAACACATCCTCCCTCCGCTGCTTGGCAGAGTTCCTAAACTTGGGAGGAGTTGGAATTTAATTAACGATGTAAGAACAGCAAACGCGATGTTCCAACTATCCCAATATCCAGTCTCAGAGGCAATCAACAGTGGATCTTCAAAGAAAAATACATTTAGAAACCTGACAATCACCTACTGATTCCTTTGCCATGTACTTGACCAATTTCCAGAGACTCTTGGGGTAACCAAGCAACAGTGTTTTTCTGCTTCAGGTGCACTTGTAGTGGCATGCATAAAAGGAAATTATGCTCATGCAGTTGACAGGCATGAAAGTAAAAAGACATTTAGAAGAATCAAACTGGCAAACATGAACATCTTGATTCCCTTGACACTATGACATCTGTATCAAATGTTGGTCTAGTTACTGTACGTACTGAGCTGCATTCAGTGGCTTGTAAGCACTGTAATACCTAACATACTAGCACTATGAATTTCGACATACAAACACTGGAATTCCCTTCTTTCTACTAAAATATGTTTAATACTGATTAATACGTAATATTGAGTTCACATTTGTCACAGTTTCCTCTGATGGAGGAACAGCACTGAGGCACTAATGCAGCTGTGAACTCATCTGAAGGTATCTGTGTATTATTGTTACTCACAGTAAGTGTTGACATATACTTGCTGAGCAGCTGGTCTACCACATTTTGTGAAATCAGAGGATTCAGAGAATTTACATCCACTTCAGGAGACAGTTCTGAATTTCCCATCATCTCTGCACTAAATTAAAAAAAAGAAGGTATTGCAGATTAGTGAAGAAAAAGGAGATAAAAAGTTAAAAGCTATGCAGCTTTTATTTATATGACCACTCTAAGGGGCAATTTTCTACTACCTCTGTTTCAAACAGTTCTTAATAGTAACGGCAACAATAAATGCATTTACAAGGAATGTAAATAAAACTGCATAAAGGAAAGAACAGGATGTAAAAGCCCAGCATATATTACCCCCCCCCAAAAAAAAAAAAAAAAAAAGCCACAGACATTTTAAATATTCAACCCTTTCACATGTTTAACTTATGTGCAAGAATTAGCAATTCCTTAAGACTAAGTAACAGCCAACTGGTTCAACCTATGGGCTCCTAGTAGAGGACATTTTTATAGGTCTTTTAAATTTCAGGGGTGACAGACACCTTCCGTATTCTGTAATAGAGAATGTCTAAGAGCAGCGAAAAGTACTGAATTCTCTCCTCAGAGTTTCTCAAAAGAGCTTCTGTTTTGCTACTTGTATCAAATTTATATCAAAGCTAAAATAGAGTAAAAGAAAATCTACCAATGCCTCCTTTATTAGTAGAGAATACACTTAATATAAGATGAGGCAGCATCTCACAGGCCAAATCAAAGGCACACTTCATAGGGACTGTATTATAACAGCACCATTAGCTAACGTTGCTTGCAAAAGAAACTTCTTGATTTTATAGGATTAGAAAGAAACTAGAGCAGCCCTCAAAATACTTTGACAAGGATTATCTAAAATCTTTACTTTACAATGATATTTTTCATCTATATAATGTGTTGCTTGTGTAAGTAAAACAAAAATAGCTATTCCAAAGCACAACATAGCAAGAACTCTAAATATTTCATGCTCAAAAAATCAATAATTCAAAACCACACTCTTTGAAGAGTGCTTTATTAACAGCTGATGGAAATGTATTCAATCATAACAAAATAAATTGTTTCAAATACCATTTCTAGTATGCTTTTCATAAGGAAGCCACAAATTCTATAAAAGAAAATCCTGGATAAACGTTTAGTTTGTGTGTTTCTGCCAGTTAAATTTGTTTTCTGGGTACACTCTGCAAGTCAACACGGTGGTTCTTCCATATCACGAAAAAAATTCTCAGAGCACTAAAAATATCAAACAATACTATGGCTAACTACTTAAGAAACAAAATGCTTGTCTTTGAAACCATAAAAGCTACTGTAACTGAATACTTTATATTTGTAGTGTCTTCCTGAGCCTGTAGGAAAAGAGACTGAAGGTATTTTAAGTGGCTCAATCAATTCAGAAAACTGAATTCCATTCTGTTGCTGTTTACATAACAAACACACGTAAGAGCAGGACCTGCTCTAGGCTTATTCATGGGAAATGTGAGCAGCTGTTTATGGCACTGTGCCATATTAGAAAAATATGTGTAGCCTTATTATACCATCATTATCCCTGCTTCACAAGGCCATAGAGACATTCAATCTTTCTCAAAGCTTATCCACTGAAACCTCAAAATAAAGACCACAGGCTTCTACTTCGAGCGCCCAAGGACAGAAATTCTTCCTTACACAAGTTCTCTTTCCTGACTGACACAACCAAAGCATCACGGGGAAAGGAAATGATAAGACAACTCTCTTAAAAGTGTCAGGAGCCTTCTAACTGTAGGGCAGAATTATTTCCCTTCAACAGAAAGTTTATAGTCAAGTTGAAATTTCAACCAGAATTGTTTTATCTGGAAACTTAACGTTTTAGAAAGTTTCTATTCTGCCTCCCACACCAGGCTTGCCATCAATCTGGCTCCGTCTTGGAAAGAGGAACTGAATCCAGAGACAGCACCCAGCTAGTACATAGTACCATTCCCACTGTTCTTTAGACGCTGTCTGTAGCAGTGCTCTTGAACTCTCAGCAGTTTTGTCAACACTTGATCAGTATCTGATAGAATTATGTTATGAATATGGGCATCAGGATCTTACAAGACTTGTATTTTCCCTAACACACAGATCAGCGTTCTGCTCCCACCCCAGGACAGATTTAGTAACAGCGGTATGTTTCCAAAGCTCTCATTGACTTAAATATGAAAGTGAAACATATCTAACACAGTAAAAGTGCATCCTACTCAAAGGCTCTTTATTCTACATGGAGCATCACTTCATTTCTCAGGTACAAGGTGAATGCAGTTCTAAAACCAGCTTCCACCACGTGCTCTGGTGAAGAGTATGATTCTTTTGCAACTCCTGTCTTGCAAGTATTTCTGCTTACAATTATGCACGGCTTTCTTTGTGGAAAAAATGGTCAATGCTTCTCTTAGTTGGCCAGTGTTTTCCCAGCTGCTTTTGAAGACCAGCTGTAATACACAAATACAATTTATATGTTCCCCTCTAATATTTAATTACATTTAATAAAACTGGAGAAAGATTGTAAAGGAAAACAACTATCTTCCACCATACAATGTTCCATGAATGTGGACAAGGAATATAACAGCAGTTAAGAACTTATTTTTTGTGTTGGAAAAGAAAGCACAATATCACAGAAACACAGCTCTCATGGTGTCATGTAGCCCGTACTCCCTAACAGCTTATTATAAACACAGCCCTATAGAGAATTGTTTTTTGTGTTCTCAACAGATGTCCAGCAACTGAGATTTGGTAACCTCTGCAAGTCTCCAGCTTGAGCACTTTTCCTATTCACAAGCCCGAGTTTATTTCTCCTTCCACTGTCCACTACAAAACATACAGAACAGCTAATTATCATCCATCTTCTTTAAAAAAGTTTATCTACAACAACACAATTACTGCACTGCCCCCTCAGGCTTTTTTTTTTTTTTTAAATTTTCTTTCCAGAGAAACTTAAAGCCTTAATTTTTTTCCTGAGATATTTCCTCACTGTTTCACCTTTTTCCAAGGCTTTGCCATCAGGTGCCACAGATCACATAACTTTCTTTAGTAGGAGTGATTCCTTTTTTGATTTGTTTGCTTTGTAAATAAACGCCATCCGGGCCTTGCTCCCTCCCTTTGCCCTTCCTATGATGGGGTACATTGATTGAGAGATTCCTAGCTTTGAATTGTTTAACTCAATAGCAATCTGCTGTACTTTCTGGGAGAAGGGCAATTTTAAGACCAAGAATTGTCTTATTGGAATTATCATAAACCCCAGGACATGACTGAAGAACCTTGGTACCTATGCCATGCCCCTGTAGGTAGAGGGATTCACATATTTCTGATTATCATTCATTATGGAGTTATTCCTCTGGCCTTCTATTAACAAAGGAGATGAGTTCATTGATCTGATCAGCAGCTGTACCCTTATTAGTGGGCCCATCTCTCATATATCCTGACGAGGTATGTAAGTAGGCATTAGTGGGTGCTTCTGCTTGGTCCTCACAGGCAAGAGAAGCAGGAGGACTTTGCAGTGTAGACCAAAGCACAGAGTTCTAAACACAAAATGAATCTTAAAGCTGGTTATAAAAATTCCACAGAAGAGTATCACCTACTTATTTGCTTTACATAGATATATATACATATATACACACACAGAGACTTTAAAACTACAAAGCATCCAATTTGTTGGATTAGTGGGATTGAACAGAGATGACTGAAGTGTACACCGTGCAGACTCTGGGTCCGTGCCAGCTATTGAGAACAGGATTACAGTCATAAGCCACAGAAAGGCTAGCATTACTTTTTCCCAAACAAATCAGTTGTCCTAGTAACTACATGCCAGCAAAACTAAACAGTCGCCATTTCAGCTGTTTCTATCTGGAGAATGAGAAAGGGAAAAAAAAAATCATAATGCTTGTTATCCCAACAAATCACACCGCTCAAAAGAAGAGTTTAAGAGTATCGCTGAACACAACCTGCAAGCTGAAATTCTTATAAATAAACAAATCACCGCCCAGTTCTGAGAGAAAACCTGAAGGAAGTTACTACATTCTTTCCATTAAACAGTAATGAAGCAACACTCAAACAGTCCCAACCCCTGTAAAAAAAAAAAAGAACAATAGAAAGATAATAACCATACAAATCTTCTGGGGCTGTGGCCAACAAGCACTATGTTTCACACACATGAGCTCCCAATCTCTTTTGCTCTTCCCAATACTTCAAACTGACACACAAATACAAGTTGACCATAGCTTCAAGCAGGTCTTTATCTTTAAAATTTAAGCTTTCCAAGCAACTCAAAAATCACTTGGAAAATGCAAACAAGTTTTAAGGAACAATTTCCAGAAAGCAAAATGCCTAATATAAGAAACCAGCAAGTTCTTACTGTTATCACTCTTGCTTTATCTTCCTATATGTTAATAGACATACAAACAGTAGCACATAATCTGTGCTTTGCATGCTCACTCTCAACTATTGCTAACAGAAAAAATAAGGGGACCTTACCTTTTGTATGTATTTAAAACCCAACTTAGAAGGCTAACAATCTCATTTGCTTCCAGATCCTCTGCAGCAAGCTCTTGCATCCGGGTGGACAAAGCTTGATGGTACATATTTAGCAATTTATTGAAAATGTCATAATGTGGAGGAAAGCTTTGATCCAGTAGGGTTTTAGCCACGAGCAGGTCATCCAGGACATATTTACGTATGATTTCTAGGTGGCGCACCAGCCACATTTTATCAGATTCTCTAGTATCTGCTTGAGTGCCTTCAATTCTTGTGCTCACAGTTCTTTCTAAGATGTTGAACATTTTTTCTTTCCACTTCTTTGGTCTGCCAGGAGGTATGAACCCAGTTTGTTTTTTCCGGTCTAACATGCGCCTGTCAATTTTCTCCTCCCTCTCTATTATCCTAACAACAGTAACAAGCAAGGTTGGGTCTCGACGGACTGTAACAAGAGATCTTTGAACCACCATCCAAAGTTGCTTTGCCAACTCCTCAGAAAGTTTTTGCATATCCCCAAAGTATGTATGGATGAGGTTCATGTCATGTGTGTTTTTGCTGTCCATGCGATACTGCTCGTACATCAGGTTATCACGAGAACACTCTAAATCCATCAGTTTTCGATGAGCTTGCAGAAGTTCCCCTCGCTCAATCAGGTCTTGGGTCTCTCTGACAATCTCTGGCACTGAAAGAACAGCAAAAAGGAAAAGAAAAAAAATAATGTAAAAAACCACAATAAACACATGACAACAAAAGCACTAGGAAACAAGCTGGGCTGTAGTAATTATTTTGAAATAATTTAAAGGAAATTATTTTTAAGTATTAAAAATTGCTAGTAAATGTTATGTTTCTTCACATTTTATTAGCTATAATGCTCTATTTTCATCAGTGGCTAAGCAAACTAAGATCATAATGCCATAAGAACATAATTTCCTTTCTCTCCCTCATTCCCCCCTTAAAAAAGTAGAAAAAGGTTCATGAAAGTCTGTCATGAAACAAATTGCAGTAAAAGCCTTTTGTATAAGAGAGCTAGTAACTTGCCTGACTAAAAGTCACTTACCCTGTTGAACCTGAGGCTGCATATACCCAACAAATACTGAATTTTACCTCCTTCTTGAAGAAACAGTTTTTGCCTGCCTAAGGCGCAAAGGAAGAATAGGAATAATTACCTAAACTAAAAGATTTTTTTTTTGAGGAGTATCATAGAAGTGAATTAGAATCCTGGGTGGAAAAGAACTGAAAGTCTCAGCATAAAAACTCCCACCACAAACAAGGCAGCTAGTGATAAAACTGGCACCCCCAAAAAAGGTTTGAAGAGACAGTTATACACAATCATTAATCATGATGAAACCCACTTGGTTTATAAAACACTTGTTTTGCTCAGGGTGAAGTTAACAACTATGCCGTTTAACAATCCTGGGGGAGAGATGCTTTACACTAGAACCAGTTTATGATGCCAGGAAAGAAAAAGCTTATTGTATCAATTGCATTCATCAGTGTAAAAGAAAACAACACCCCCAAAATATGTCAGCATTGGAACATTAAGAATTCTGTTGGTCTTTGGTTTTTATTGCTAGACATTGCATGTAAACAGCAATACTACTCTTAAGTTGCACACCATATTCCACTTTGGTACTGTAGCAGTTAGACAAAACAGATTAACCTGCTACAACTGGGAAGCCATTTTTCTTTATAGCTGTATTTTGTGAGTTCCGATCAGGGGAGAAGATAAAAGACTATTGAAATGAAATTAAAGGGGTGTGACAGATTTAGCCCCCACTATAGAGGTAAAATTCTTAGAACTAATTATAAGCAGAAAAGCCCTGGCAAGGAATTCACCCTGATTCAAAATGGAATGGAATGTGCATCAAAAAGCCTGCATAAAAGTACAGAGGTGATGCCATTTTCTTTATCTTTACAGTATTCATTGTATCATATTAATTAATTTTGCAAACCTTCGTAGTTACACAGTCATGCAAGGAAGAAGTGTATAACTTCTTTATGCATGAGTTGGTTTCTGCGATTTTGCTGCTTGATTCTCAAGCAAGGATTGTGCACAGTTGAAACTAAGCTTCAGGTAGTTTATACTTATGCCTGTTACATTAACGGAAATCCTTGAGGGTCTTAACTGTTGTGGGAGAAAGATTGTCAGGGAATCTTTAACTGGAGATCTCGCTGTTTCCTGGTTTGCTTTTGTTTGCAAAAATTTTCACTTCTTAAAATGGTTTGGGACTTTTTTTTTTTAATGGAACAGACTTGGTTTAAGTACCCAACTCACTGGCAACATTCCAGATCCTCCCAAATTTTCTGTCTGCATCTGTTGCTTGTGTATTTCAGTCTTTTATACTAAGTGTGTTATCCCTGCTACTGACTGCAAGCAAAAACCTTCCTTAGGACTTGTGTCTGATAATGAAATAGCCTGGACTAGAAGTTCTTGCAATGCAATTCAGACTCGATATATATTAAATAGTTACCAGCTACTTCCCTGTACATGACATGTAGGTGATTCTTCCTTAATTCTTAATTTCCAGTGAGGTTTGAAGTTCTTGGCATTACTTGATATCCTTACAGCTGTTAGTACCATTTTAATGCACTTTTGGTTTGTGATAGATTACATAAAGCACATTAGATTACCTGAAAAGATGTTCTTGAGATTTTCTACAGCAGCTGCCAGTTGGCTATGTTGTACTACAGCATCCTTCACATCCTTGAGGTTTTCTATGGTGTTGATGCTCTGTCTCCAGTCCTTATTGACGTCTACCAAAGACTGCTGAATGTCCTTTACATCATTCAGGGCATTGTGCAGTTGACTTAAACCTGTTCGTACTCCGTCTAACTGTGACTGGATTGCTGCCTTAAATACAAAAGACAAAGAAAGAACTCATACTAATCATTATATATTTTCAACATATCTCAAGAATTAATTTTCATTTCAGTATCTAACATTTTTCAGAGGAAAAAAATGAAAAGGCAATATTCCAGCTTACTAAAAATGCTTAACTTACTGTGTGTGCACACATTTTTTCAACGTTCTAAAGCACTATCTAGTTTTCAAGGACCTAGATACAACTGATTGACCCGCAAAGCTAACATAGGACCTTAAGCAGATGGATCACCATCTTTATATACCTATTTAAAACCAGGATCATGGGAAGGCAGAATGAGATTTCTTTGTGTTTACTTCACAAATTCATTTCAAAGGGGGATAGCAGAAGAAAACTGATCCAGATGTTTCAACAGAATGCTTGGTATGTACAGATGCAGAAAGTATTTTACTAAACCAACTACAAATTTTGAATGGCAACAGACAATATCCTAAAAAAAACAATTCTGAAGGGTTCTTAAAAAAAAAAAAAACCAACAACCTTCTGTGGTGCCAGAAAACCTAAAATAATCAAAAGGTATCCAGTCAAAACAAAAACCAACAAAACCCCAAACAGAATAAAATTTTGACACTGTGAAACATCAACAATTAGACCAATAATCCAACTACTAGACAATATCTGAAAGGAGCCTGGTTGTTGATATAGATATCTCTTTTCACAGGTGCCACTTGAAAACATAACTCTTCAAATAGGCTATTAGCCCTGAGTATCATTTGACAGTCCAGATGCCTTACAGAACATGTGTTATAGTGTGTACCTGAGGGAAAGAAATCAGATCATATCCACAGCATGTTTTTTATGTATGTATTTTTAAAGAAAAGCAACCAAGATTGACTCAGGTAAGTGGAAAATGAAATTGTAAAATAACAGACTTCAAAAGACAAGCCAAAGGCCAGACATCAGTGGAAACTCTTTTGCCTGTCTCAAGGACCTGTAATAACCAGTCAATAAATGAAGCACTAACGGTTTTGCTAAGCTCAAAACACATATTTTGTTACACTTTTAAAGCCAAAAAGCTCGGGCAGTCATGGAACGTTCTGTCTATTACTAGAAGCCAAAGAGGAAATCCTGGTAACTATGAACAACATTTATTGTTTTTTAAATGTACTGGGAAAGTCCCAGAAAAATGCAGTGATTCTTAAGCTACAGCTATTTATGTACTTTCAAATTATGACATGCTGATTTTATTGATAAAAATGTATTTTCCTGTCAGTACAATTAAGCAGTGGCAAGGCATTTTTACGCAACATTTATCTACAGAACTGCTGCATTAACACATTTTCCCCCTACAGGAACTGAGGTAATTAGCACACTGAAATTCAATGATACTCAAACAGAGTCTTCGGAAGCCGACCATGAAGTATTTTAAAAAACACACGACCATTAAACGCTCAATACTTATGAACTGATATTTTGATTTCTTCAAGGTAGATCTTCCATGTATTACATATCCAAATTTTTGCCTGTTTAACTTCTGCAGAAACTTGATTATGTTAAACAGAAATAATCACTAATCTTGGTCACTGACACAGAAGGCCAAGCAGAATCCTGCAAACAAACATCCACCCGTGTTCAGTTTGTCTTCTGATAGTCAGTTGGGGGCAAGGAAGGGAGTTGGGGAGCAAGGCATGTCCTAGCATTATGACTTTGCTTCCTAGAATGCATATTCATCTTAGATTGGACTGACCATCCCTGTATTAAAAAAAATTAAAACAAATCCAAGCCTTGCTAGGAACAGGGCCCAAAACTTCATTTTTATCACTTTTCAAGTGACAGACCTCAACATTAAGCCACGGAACCAGTATCCAGCTAGTGAGTACAACTGAAGGAAGAAAACACAGAATTCAGTAACATACAGACACTAAGCATCAGATGACCTTACTCATGCTTCAGGCTAAGTTTGTGTGTGAGCATGTACACGCCTGTACTCATATGCACACATGTGAAGAAGAGGAAAAATCATTG
This sequence comes from Nycticryphes semicollaris, assembly GCA_013400055.1. Taxonomy (NCBI): domain Eukaryota; kingdom Metazoa; phylum Chordata; class Aves; order Charadriiformes; family Rostratulidae; genus Nycticryphes; species Nycticryphes semicollaris. The sequence goes on from VXBJ01000259.1 coordinate 256,158, forward strand.
GGTACACTCCCACAAGAGACAATAATGTGACAGATTGTAGCTATCTTCCATAAACTCATCTAAAAGTCAGAGACTGAACTGACTGATCTTTTTCAGATGCAACCATCAATTCTGTGTTACAAGTTCAGTATTAAGTCATTAAGAGAAAGGTTTGTTGGCTGCCAGTCTATACAACAGGAGGGTAGCTGTCTATGGATAAACTGTAGCAGTTACAGGATATAACACCTGAAGTGCTTGAATAAAATTCCTGTAATATACACACATTCATTTGTCACTTTCAGGATGCAAAGTTTCTCTTCTGCACAGAGAGCAAAAATTGAAGTCCATGGTTTAAAACTAACTGGATGAAAACATAGAAGAAAAAAACAGAATGGAAAAATAGCAAGTACATTCATGCTGACTGTGGACATTCAGGTTTATCAAACTTTGTACCTTGAGTCGAGCTTCTACTGAAGCCTTCTTACGAGCTTCCCTCCTGCGGTACTGCTCCACTTTATCCAGCTGATCGGGACGCTGGAGCATCCCCGCTACTCTCTGAACAGCCGTTGCAACTGCTTCCCTATCCGTTTCCTCCATTGTTGATTAGGTCTTCAAAATGCCTTCATAGTTTAACAGTACTGGAAATAAACACGACATTTTTAGAAAATGTATTTTCATTTGATGGCTATGTGTCATTTCAAAGTTAACAGTTTGAGAACTATGGCAATAAAAACTGCAACCTGACAGAAGCATCACTAGAAAACATTAGAAACAGCAGTAGCTGGAATTCTAAAGGAATCACATTTGAAATCACTTAACTTTATTTCATTAGTTTAAGTGAAAGATTCTCTGGTTATTGGTTTGGTTTTGATTTTGTTTCTCACTTACCTTGCTCTAAGTTTCACAAAAAAGAAAAAAACCACCAAAAAGAGAACAACAACAACAAAGAACAGCAGATCTTCATTAAAAAAATAAATCTTTCCCTACAGTAGGTTACCCTATTAAAAGGGGGATGAGATAACCATAAAGAAATCTTATGGCAAGCCCAAGCAAACATTCTAACTCTTCTTGAACTAGAATCTCGTGGAGCCGAGAGAACCACAGTTCCCTGGCAATAGCTCAAATTTGGTACCGGAACTGTCAAGACGATAGCTGTGGAAGTTTCAAATCCAGAGACTTAACTATAAAACGCTTCAATTCACACTTTTGATGGATTATTTATTATTTGTTTAATGTGCTTTTCACAGCATCAATCCATCAGAGGTTCAGGTCTACAGGTAAAAAATTAATCACGCTTTTCACCTAAGTCTTCACTGGCGTTTCTAGTGAAGTTGAGACATGCAAACTGGTATTAGATTTAAAATGCAGAAAAGGTAAAATTTGCTGGCCATCAAACCAGACGTGATCTCTCAAGCTTCACTAGCTACTAATAGAAGACAGGGAGGATCCTAGTTAACAAGGATGAAAAAAACCCATGATACCCACAGAACTTCAAGGGCTCCAAGAACTCCAATGCTCCTCATTCCTTCCAAATGGAAAGAAACACTTCACGCCTTCACTTGTGGAATCAAATAGAACATTTTAGGTTCTGCTGCCATGAGTACAGATTATACATTATCATATCCATATACTTCCAAGGAATAATTACTTTTAAAGCATCCATTAATCACAACAGATTAATTAGTGATCTGCTGGGAGACCTTGCAGCAGCCTTCCAATATCTGAAAGGAGCCTACAGGAGGGCTGGAGAGGGACTCTTTGTCAGGAAGTGTAGTGATAGGACAAGGAGTAATGGCTTTAACTTGGAAGAGGAGATATTTAGGTTAAATACCAGAAAGAAATCTTTTACTGTGAGGGTGGTGAGACACTGGAACAGGTTGCCCAGAGAAGCTGTGGATGCCCCGTCCCTGGAAGTGTTCAAGGCCAGCCTGGATGGGGCTTTGAGCAACCTGCTCTAGTGGGAGGTGTCCCTGCCCAGGGCAAGGGGGTTGGAACTCAATGATCTTTAAGGTCCCTTCCAACTCTAACCATACTATGATGAACTGTACCAGATGACACAGAACTGGAAGAGCAAAAGTGACAGAACTAATGGGTCAAGAAGAAGACAGTTAATAGGTGTAGGAAATACAAAACAAGCAAAAGACCCCAAATCAAACCAAACAAAAAAACCCAAGTGAAGCAAAGGAAATTGCTCACCACCCACCATAGGCAAACCAGTGTCCCAGCCAGTCTCTGAACAATGGCCACTCTGGAAGCCAGCTCTCCTGCTCTCTTCTTCCTCTATCCCATTTTTTATTGCTGCGCATGACATTTTGTGATAGGGAATATTCCTTTGGACAGTCTGGGTGAGCTGTCCTGGCTGCTTTTCCTTCCAATCTCTTGCCCTGCCCCAACCTACTCAAGGGGAGTGGAGGGCTGAGTACGAAAAAAGACAAAGCCTTCACGCTGTGCAAAGCGCCCTTCGGCAATAGCCACAACACTGCTGTGTTATCAACACTGTTTTAGCTACAGATCCGAAATACGGCACCACACCAGCTGCTATGAAGAAAGTTAACTCCACCCCACCCAGATCCGGTACAATAATATCAGAATTAGTCATTTTAGAACTTAACAGGGTCCAAAAAGATTCAAGGCAAGGATTATCCGAGAGCTAGTCTGTAAGACCACAAATCTGTGTCTCAAGTTCCTTCATCCCATATCTTAGGATCTCTGCCTCTACTATCTTCAAAAGTTACATGTGTAAGTATTTACTTATTCCGGAATTATTTCTACAGTGTAAAGTTTACCTATTTTATGGCCTACTTTATCTCCTCAGCTGTACAACCATACCCATTACTTCACTACTACTAATGGCCAGTTTACTTCAAGTGAGGCTTGATCTCCTAATGCTACATCTCAAGGAGCATAATCTATTCCCACCACTCACACTTTTGAATGAATACTCTGGTTCTGTTTAGCTCAATCCATTTCCAAGTTACCAAGAGTTATTAATTAAACTAAATAAAAGTTAGCTGTTTTAAAATATGAATGTATTACTGAAATGTTGTTTGCAGATGATAACTGTCTGCTGAATTACTCCCTTTGTTAACATCTCTGAATACATTCAACAGAGTTATGACAGCTTTAACTCATACAGCCACTACTCAGGACCATTAAATAAACCTCATGAAAAAAGTAGTCACTGTACTGTAATCTCTTCACTGATTACACACTAACTTGCTGAGGTGGAGAGGTTGTTGCACAATTCCTAACCATTCAGAAGGAAGCACAAACTTTAAGAAACCACACCAATTTTGCACAGAGGCTGTTAGCCAACACCACAGACATCTCAGACCTATGCACTAGAAGATGTGAACAAAAGAAGAGTCCCGAGGAGTCTTAGAAAGGCAAGCTCCTCCGGATTCAAGCTCCAGCCGGGAGCTGAGAAGCGAGCCAGCGGAGACGACAGTCGGCGGCCCACGCCGGGACCCTCGTTGGGAACGGCCCCAGCGCCCTCCAGAAACGAGCCCCTTGGGCTAGAGGCGCTCGGCGACACGCAGGTGCAGGGCACAACCTCTCACAGCAACAGTCAGAGGTAGCTGCGGCAGTTCCCGGCCGGCAGCCCCAGCTCCGACCGACAGAGGTGCCTCTGCTCAAATTACTCGCATCGACGCAGGTGCCCGTCCCTGCCGGGCAAAGGCCGGAGACTTACCCCTGGGCAGGCAGGGGAGGCTACAGCCCCACCACGCCGTGCTCCTTCAGCCCCAGCACGGTCCCTCGGACAGCAGCCGCACCGGAGGAACCCTCAGTACCCGCTTCGGCCCCACCATCCCGAGGGGCTCCACGGACCGGCCAGGCCCGGCCCAACCCAGCCCCCCTCCGGTCCCTATTAGCGCCAGACTCGGGTCGCTACCCACACCGACCTAGCGGAGCAGAGCAGGGCCGGGCCGGGCCCGGCTCGGCCAAGCGGCGCTGCCCGGCCACAGCGCTGGCAGGGAGCCAGCGGCAGGGGCAGGAGAAGCCACTGCCGCCACCACTTACCAGCTGCCGCCCGCCCCTCGGCAAGGGGAACTGACAGGCCGCCAGCGCGCAAGCGCTGGACACACGCCGGGGCGCAGCGAGCGGACGCGCAGGCGCACAACGAAGCCGCTCCCCGCGGGTGGCGGGGTGAGGGGGGGAAGGGAGGCGCGCATGCGGCCTAGGCTTCCCCACCTGTGCCCGGGGCACGGGCTGCGCATGCGCCCAGCTGGGAATGGGGAATGGGGTATTGGGACAGAAAGTCTTTAGAAGAGGGGTGACGGGTCCGGGTGCTTTAATGGCCACGGAGTATCGCTGCCTGCCTCCCTGAGGAGCTTTGTCCCAGTAGCGGGGCGGCTGTGTACGCGCAAGGCGTTGTGGGGGTGAGCCTCTCCTCAGAGCGGGCTCCGGGCCGCGGCTGCAGCCTGCGGGAATACCGGCAGCGCAGCCTTATCTTTCTCCTTTCTTGTTTGGTTTTTTTTTCTTTGGTGGTGGTTTGTTGGGGTTTTTTTAACAGTCTCTCCGTGTCGAGGGCGCTGTCAGCGCTTTTGGGGCCTGGTTCAAAGTCACTGAGATCAGTTAAAAATAACACAAAAGTCCTCTGAGGTAGCAAACCTTTGGGGTTTAGTGGTAACCTGTTGCTGTAAAAAGCCTGGTTGCAGAATTGCAGAGTGGTAGCTGTTGGAAGGGACCTTCAGAGATCATCTAGTCCAACCCACCCTGCCAAACCAGGTTGAACAGGAATACATCTGGATGGGTTTTGAACATCTCCAGAGAAGGAGATTTCGTGACCTCTCAGGGCAGCCTGCCCCAGTGCTCTGTTACCCTCGAAGAAGTTTTTCCTCCTGTTTAGATGGAATTTCCTGTGTTCCAGTTTGTGCCAAATGCCCCTGAAAAGAGTCTGACCCCATCCTCTTGGTGCTTGCCCTTTAGATATTGATAAGATGATTGTTGTGTATTGTCTGGAGAAAGGAAGGGTGATCAATAAAGCTACCACAGGCGGATAAGCTGCGAATCATGCAGTACCTTTCGGATCTATGTGGCAGTGACTTGACCAGGTAGGGGAGAAGGGAAAATCCTTGTTCAGCCTATTGTCTCAGTTGTTCATGTGTTGCCTAGAACCCAGGTTGCTGCCCTGCTGAGAAAGGCTGTGTTGAGGAGTAGTGTGGCCACCAGGAAGCGGCTCACTGCAGCCTCCCCTGGCTCTGCATGTCAGAAATGCTAAGGCTCAGGGAAGATGTTTAGGATTTAACTTATATGTAAGGGAAAACTGGTGCATTTAGAAAGGCAAGTAGTAGTTATGAAATTAGCACTGAGTCGGTGGATGCAGTGTGAAATGGGGACAGACAAGGTGCCTCCTGGGGACTGGATTGTTAGTTGAGTTTGTGTAGGGGTTGCCATAGCAGCTGCCAGCGACTCCCAAGTGCTCAGGCAGACCGAAGGCTTAAAAACCTGCTTGAGATTAAGCAAGTGCCTCAGCCGACGCTCTGTGCCCAGTGCTTTGCACTGGGACCTGCAGCTGTCCTGTGAGAAGCTCAACCTGACCCTCAATGAGTGAGTTCCCGCCTGTGGCGGTCTGATCAGCGAGAAAGGACAGTTATGAAATTAGAAATAAAGTTTTGGTAATGGGCAACTTTAGAGGGGCTTTTATAATTTTGTAAACGGCTTAGATCTTCTCATTTTAAATTCACAACCAAAAGCAGCAATTTTTTTAATTTCTTTTCCTTCCTAGTGTATCATAGGTACTACAGCAGGAATAAAAGATACTGAAGGTGCGGTTGGTTGTTGCAATGTTATATTGTATGGTCATTTTCTGTATTTTTGATTTAGGTTGATTTCTGTGTTGTGGTGGAGATGGAGGAGACCGTGGGAGATGGGACTGAGTTAGGGGGAAGAGTCAAGCCTAGTTCTTCTGCTGGTGACTCAGCACCACAGGAATCAGAACGACTGAGAGCAATGCAGCTTTCTTCCAAGCCCGACATAGACCTCTGTCCGCCTCTCATTGCTATAAAAAAAGGTAATGAAGAAAATAAGTACTTATAAGTACTTCATGTTGGCTTTGTATAGAAAAAAGAAATCCAGGGACAAAATGATAAATCAATTATTAAGTAGGGTGTATAAGTTTATAACATACTTAAATATACTGTCTGGGTATGTGCTATTTTGAATGTGCCAGTGTAGAGACTGCAGTGTGCAGTTTTCAGCTTTATAAATAAATATGTACATATAAATAAACAAATGCATATATATATGTATGTATTCCTGGGGTCATGCATAACACAACTCTGATCCCTTGGCAGATTTCTTAGCATTGAATCATAACCTGATTGGAACCATTATTCTGGCATTAAAATGAGTAGTACTCTATAGTGGAGTATACTCAATAGTGCAGCGTATAGTGTGGTATCTCTTACCTGGAATATATTAACAGTGATTGAATAATTAGTTCAAAGATTAATGAACATGGCCTCGCTATGACATCAGCCAGCTCCCTCTATACTTGTAGGTTCATCCCATCAGGACCCATGGATTTACGGATGCCCACTTTGCTTCAGTACTCTCTAACCTCATCTTCTTCCACAAGGTTAGGGAATGCTTAAGCAAAGTGAGCATACAACGTATATTCAGTAAGGCTTTTGACATTCTCCTGTTAGGGATTTTTTTATTGTGCCCCTTGAGGCAAATTAAGCACAATTTTGTGCTGAAATATAAAAAAAAATAATAATTAATGACCAATGCATTGCACAGTCCTACAGCCATAACCATTCTATGAGAATTCTGCAAAAATACTTCACAGGGAAACTCCTTATATACACTTGTACCAGCACCTGTTGTGTTCCATCAACATGGAGCACCTCAGCCCAGCCTTGTGTCCATCCCCCAGCACCAGCTCTTCTGCCTAAAGGTAGACCCTCAGATTCCAGGATGATAAAGACAATACTATAGCTGTTTCTTACCTCATCACCGAGGGAAACTACACTCCCCCGCAGGGAGGAGTTGTTGTTTCTGGCATTCCTGTTTCCAGCCATCTTAACCCCTCCTGCAGTTGGGCCTTCTCGGTCTCCATGCCAGATAGTTTCTGTGACCAATTACCACTGCTGAGCAGTTACAATTTGAATTTCCACTTTGCTCCTGTAAGATACTCATAGAGAAGCTCATGAAGTGTAGGTTGGCTGAGCAGAAACTGAGATGGATGGAAAACTGATTGAACAGACAAGCCCAGCGCGTGGTGATCAGTGACACAAAATCCAGTAGGTAGTGGTGTACCCCAGGGGTCAATGCTGCATCCAGTCCTCTTTACCATCTTCATTAATGATTTGGACAGTGGGGCAGAGGGTACCCTTAGCAAGGCTGTCAATGACACATAACTGGGAGGAGTGACTGATACAGCAGAGGTTTTTGTTGCCATCAAGGGGGCCCTTGACAAGCTGGAGAAATGAGCTGACATGAACCTCATGCAATTCAACAGGGAAAAGTGCAAAAGTCCTGCATCTGGGGAGGTACAAGTCCAAGTGCCTGTACATGATGGGGTCTGACCAGCTGGAGAGCAGATTGACAGGAGAGAATCTGGGTTTCCTGGTGGACACCAAGTTGAAAATGAGCCAGAATGGGCCCTTGTGGCAAAGAAGGCTAATGATACTATGAGCTGGATGATAATGAGTTGCCAGCAAGCCAAGGGAGATGATCCATCCTCTGCATTCAGTACTGGTGAGGCCTCTTCTGGAGTACTGTGTCCAGTTCTAGGCTCCCCAGTACAAGAGAGACATGGACATGCTGGAGAGAGAGTCCAGTGAAGGACCATGGAGATGGTGAATGCACTGGAACATCTCTCTTGTGAGGAAGGCTGAGAGAAACTGAAGAAGAGGAAGATCAAGGGGGATTTTATCAGCACATATAAATCCCTGAAGGGAGGATACGGAGAAGACGAAGCAGGCTCTTTGTAATGGTGCACAGTGACAGGACAAGAGGCAATGGTCACAACCCGAAACACAGGAGATTCTGTCTAAAAATCAAGAGATACTTTTCACTATGAGGGTGATTGAGTACTGGCACAGTTTGCCCAGGGAGATTGCAGATTCTCTCTCTGTGGTGATATTCCATCTGGATGTGGTCCTGGACAAATGGCTCCAGGTGGCTGTGCTTGAGCAGGGAGGATTGGACCAGATGACCTCCAGAGGTTCCTTCCAATCTCAACCATTCTGTGATTCTGTAAATAATACATTATAATCAGGGGAAAAGAAATACAATCTGTAAGAAAATTTATAAGGAAACCAGTGCTAGTAGAATATTAATTTTAGTTAAAAACTCATTATTTATTTAGAACAGATCTAGGAGCAGTTCATGAAAGTTTAGTATGCTGCTCATTAGCCCTACTGTATCCTACTGAGGATTCTGTTTGCTGTCAAGGATGGGACCTAAATACCATCTTCTGAGAAATAAAATGGTTGCTTTTTCATGGGCTAAAAGCAAGCTGTAGCAAGTACAAATAGTGTTGTCCAGTGCTTTCAAATAATTATCTTTTTGAAGCTAACTAAAACAATTTCTGTTAAGGACAAATAAAGCAATATTTAGGAATGCTTTGTAACTTTTATGTTATGAATGCTTTTAAAAGATACATAGTGACTGGCTGAAGATAAGTTATTGTACTTAGTATTGGGAAAGCATAAATACTATTATTTGTTACTTAAATTACTTAAAAATATTCAAATCTTAATTTCTGGGAAAAACAGGCATGTGATAATTTTTTATTAAATAACTTAAAGGGCTTCAAAAGTTCTTATGGAGGCTTAAACAATCAACAGAAGATAGTTACACACTCTAATGATATATGTCCTATTTTTATTACAAATATTGGCAATCTTTATTCTTCAGCTATTCCATTTGCTCGTTACCTTACAAGTCTCTCCAAGTAGGAGGCTTGTCATAACTGCATGAGACCGACAGTGAGAATTTAGATAAAGAAATAACAGAAGAGGAATAACTGGGTGACAATAGCAAGTGTGTAAAATGTCAGTATTTCAGAGTCCTGTTTTTTCCAGAACAGATTTCTTCAAGCTAGTACTTTAAATTGCTTTTTTTTACCTCTGCTGCTATCAGTAAGGATTGTTTGCAATTGAACATGAGATGAAAGCCATTATAAGACATCTTTTCCCCCTAACGGATTATAAGGGTTTCTGCTGAGGCACAAGGTTTTCTAATGTTCCTTTCAGGTCTCATATTCGCCAGCCTGAGAAGAGGTTAGCCAGCAGATATTAAGACACAACACTGCAGGTCTTGTAGATGCATTCATTGTGCATGTATCTGAATAAAAAGAACTTGTTGCTTCTTTTATCTAGACACTGAAAGTAAGTATCGTAGACGTGGAGGGGACCTGAAGGCAGGAAGCCCTGAGCTAGGATCTGCTGTCACAGCATCACCTTTGACTGCTGTTCTTCCGGCAAGTGTTACTATGCTAAAATAGGTGGTGAGTAGGAAGCAAAGGTGGATGTTGGCTAGCTTTTTGTTTGGTTTTTGTTTTGTTTTTTTTAATCCAGGAGTAAATCAGGATTGATCAACTACAAATCCCAGTTCAGAGTACTGGGAAGATGATATGATTTATCTTTGTTTCTTTGCAATAAAAATTGTGAGGTACGGAGACACTCCAGACATTCCCAGACTCCAGATACTCATGTCAGTGGGAGTGGTGTCTAGAAGGAAATGCTCAGTGTGGTGATTTTTTTTCCCCAAATCTTTATGTATAGCTTCTGAAGATTATCTGTTGATTTTAAAAATATTATTCACGGTATCTGTTTCCAGTATCGTTCACACTGTTATGAAGACTCTAAAAAATCCTTTGTCTACATAAATTTCCATCTTTATCATTCTGCTACTACCTTTATATGGCCTGTGTATAAAGCACCAATTGTATATTTGTTCCAGTGGTGACTGATTTTAGAGTAGATGTATTTTATTCATTTCCTTTGATAAAATAACTTGATACATAATACTGGCAGTATGGAGATAGATCTGATGCCAAAACTGGATTATGGACATACAGAAGTATAGAAGCTGGATTCACAAAGCTGGGGTTTGAATTAGGGCCTTTGTATTGCTAAATTCGTATCATGACCTTAGCCTGGATCCATACCTGATTCTGAGGTTCTGATCTGACGTTTCCATTGTAGCAGCTTTACAGTAAGAAGTAATTCTGGCTTAACAAGGTAATTATTAGTGATCTTTTCCCTCTGTATTCCTTAGATGTAATTTTTTTATGTTCCTGCTTGAAGTAATTTTTGACACCACCTTAAAGATCAACAATATAAAATGCAATCCTCAACTGAGGAAAAAGAAACTCTCTGTAACAAACTTTTATTTTCTAGACACCTGGTAAGAAAAGTATAGTACTTTCCAGTGAAGCTAGAAAAGAACTGGCCAAGCAAGCCAAAGTCACCAAAGAGGAAAGAAGAGCTCAGATAGATGAAAGATACAAGTATTTGATATCAAGATTAGCAGATGGTATAGGCTTAAGTGAGCAGCAAGTGGAGGAAGCCATTATTGCTGATGACAAGGTAAATATTAATTAAACTATTATATTTATGTATTTCCAAACTTTCCAGTCTTATGAAACTCCTTCACAATTAACCACAATTGTAATTTTGCTTTTAGTTTCAACTCATAGAGCAATTCTTTGCCCCTAGTGGACTTAAGAAGTTGCTCTTCTTTTACCAAGATGTATTGCAGGTATGTTTCTGTTATTACTTCTGCAAAAGTTGACTTTTTTTAAAAAAAATATCACATGTCTGTTGCAAAATGCAGAAAATCCCAGCAAAGATTTTTTGTTATGCATGCCAGTGTGGAAAGAACTTGGATCTCATTCTTTAGATAGTGCCATCTGGGCTTACATGAGAATGTACTGTTCTTGTTCTCACAAAACTTAAAAATGGTCAAGTAAAGTAAAAATTCAGATTTCAAAAATGATAAATGTAATTGAGGCGAAGTGTTCACAGTATTTAGAGTTTAAAAATATTAGATTAGCTAACATAAATGTTATAGGAGTGGGGGAACTGTCTGTATAATGACCATTTTGTCTTCTCCTTTTGGTTTGAACTGCACCAGCTCCACTTATGGACAAAACATTGATTCAAGAGGGTGAAAAATGATACAATTTATTTCCAAATTAAGGTGGCTTCATGTTCAGGTCTCTCCCATTCTGCGGAAAATAACCTTAAACTTGGAAAACTATAACTAGAAATAAGAAAGTTGTGCGTCCCAAGATGTATTTCTCTCCATTTCAATTTTGAGAAGAAGCCTTTTCATAAAAAGCAAAGTAATTTCTTCCACTGAGTATGCAATATCAGAAGGTGCCAAGCAACCTTGAAATTGCCTAACATAACTGTTGTGGGCTTCCTGAACTGCAGGAGCCCTTCCTCCTTTCAGGTTATGCCGTTGAGGAGCCCCGTTGGGGTCAGCTAACTCACCATGGGTGGAATTTTAGGCTTGTTGGGGAGAAAAAAAGATTGGTAATGCTTGATCGTCAGTTAAGTGCATGGATGAATTACAGATTCATTATAACCTAGATAAGTAAAAAGAACTTTTGAGTGTTACTGCAATTGCTTAGAGACTTTGCAAAGCTCAGCTGTCAAAACAGTTTAATCAGTTTTTCCTTTCACTGGGACTGTGCATGCATGTTTCTGGGATGAACGTGTTGTTCTCTGACTTAAATCAAGATGAAACTAAAAATCTGGAAATGGTTTTCCTTAACTGACAAGCTGAAAATAAGCACCCAGCATGAGTTAAGTGAGACATTTCATTTTGTTTTACTATGGTATTTTAACCATTAAAATATTTTATATTTTTTATATATTTTTATATTCTCAGAGAAAAAGTTGTTCAGTGATGTATGGGTAAAGACATGGGCAAAAAACTAAATTTCTTTGCATTGTTGGCAGAGTCTAGCTAACAGTGTTCCTTGTGAGTCCCACTCACAGTTACATTATATATAACCTTGCAGACCAGGCATATGACTCTTTCTGTGAGACATACAGTTTGTTTCCATGGAGGAAGTTGCTCTAGGAAACAGTTCAGATTTAATTTAATTGTATTTTCTGAGACTTTTTCCCCTCCTTCTCTGAGAGTTTTCTGAAAGAACAGGGCTTGAAACTGTTTACTAGGGATCGTGAGGTTAATGCAAAGCTTATTCTCCAGGTAAAGCCAGCCTCATGATGTCTGTATGGGAATTACTGACTAATTCAGAATGAGCTTAGTTATAATTCACATACTCAAATAGGATGAGGCATTTGTATGATAATAGTTTTTATTTTATTAACCTCTTATTTATAATTTAATTGCTAGCAGAAATCGAATGCATTATTGAGGTCAGATGGGTCAACGAACAGTTTACTTCAGAAGAAATTATTTATTACCATGGGTTCTACTGAGGTATGGTTGAAAAATTCATTAGATGGCATTTGAAAAGTAAAATATTGAAAAAAACGTAACAATTGTGCAGTGTTAAACAGCTTTTTGTAATTCTTGGGTAGATGTTTAAGTACTTAATCCATGATCTCATAATGCAAGATCTCCCAGCATTTCATGAGCTGAGGTTGGAATTCACCAGTAAAGAAGTAGTGATTAATGTATTTGACTACCTGAGAGAGGAGGTCTAATAAACCCTTTGTAAAAATCACAGATCTTAGCAATTTTGTTAATGACTGCGTGTTTAAGTGTTTTCCAGTGCTTGTGCTCTTCTAATTTAAAAGTACAGTTTTTCAGAGATTTTAATAATAGTACACATTACTCCAAAAATACCTTTAATAATTCCTTTGTTCCATCCAAATTCTTATAACAACCTCCTCACTGTAATGTCTAAGCATTAAGCAGCAGTGTATTCCTAGCAATCATTACGATTGCTGATTAATTTTCTTTCTTTTCATCTCTTTTTGGAGGAATCGTGTGTACCATGTGCAGTTTTATTTCAATGAGGTGTGGTGATGTCTTTGTTTTTGTCCCCTAATGAGCTTATATTAATATTGTTATGTTAGAAAAGTCATATCTGAAAAATTCTTCCTTGCTTTCAGAGGAGAAATGAGGTTCATTTCTCTGCCAATTGGACCAACTGGAATGGCTTTTCAAATTTGTTACAGTTGAATTATTATTAGACTTAATAATTACATTATTTATTAATAATGTGATAATTTAGATTAGATTAAAAATAAGCATTGTTGCAGTTCTGATTTCAAACTTTTACGTTACTGCAGTCCATCAAAGGATGAAAATACATGTTAAAAAGTATTTGGATCAGAAGGTTTTGGTAATCTTTAAGTTCCCTTTTTAAAAAATGAAACAAATGTGATTGTAAGATGAATTCATTCTGTTCTAAGTTTCTATGAAAAGTACTTAAAATATTTGAAAGCTGAGGGTATCTTTAGTTTTCTTCTGTGAATTTATATTGACAGAGTCAGAAAGGCTTTATACAATTTCATGTATAGGTCCATAAATGGATACTAAAATGACTAGACAGGAGTATGTCATCCAACAGCTCTTGCAGAGCGGTTGCAAGGGAATGCAAGAGGAATGGAGCCTAGGAGCTGGAGAAAAACTGTATTTGATTTGAGAGGGACAGGCTTTCAAGTATCCTAAAAACAATTCACTCCTTTTGAGTAATTAATTTTTTACCATTTCATTTTCAGCACATTTTAAAGTTGTTAAGTAAATTTTACCGTACACATGTATTCTTTTTAACTGTATACATTTTTTTTCCTTTTCACAGAACATTACAGGGACTTGTGCTTTTTTCCTAAAGACATCAGAGAAAGTTGTAACTGCATCAAACGTTTCCCAGGTCAGACCGAAATCATGCAGTTTTTATTGTACTTAATACTTTCTAAGACCTTTATTCATGCAACTGGAGTCAGAAAAAGAAGTGGAGAGTGCTTTCATGAAACGTCCAGTTCTGTGTTTAACTAAAGTGCTTTTTCATCTGAATAAGTATTTATGATAAAGTAATGTTCTAATGATTTGGAAATTAGCTACTGCAATATTATTACAAACAAGATTTTAATTAATTAAAATTAGTTATTAGCCAGTCATTAAAATATAATTTTTAATGGCAGTAGGGAATAAAGACCTAAACCAGGAGATTTCCTTTTAATTAATGAGGCTAAGTTACAGAAATGTTGCACTGTATCTTTTAAATTTTAAAGGTTTACAGTAACTGTAAATTAGATACAATTACATTAAAAGAAAAGATGTAATAACTGTATCTTTTAAACTTTTAAAATAAAGATCAGACTTGAATCTAACTAAAGTAAGCTTTTCCTGCCCCAATAGCTTTAGTTGTATATAAAACACAGTACTGTAACGGACTTTCCTTACTTTCAGAGATAGTCATGTTCTTGGGAAATATTTGCAATAGTTTTTTACAAGGAGCATCAAGATACTCACATGTAAGAATAGACAATACAGAAAAAATATAAGAAGCTTTAAATCATATTCTCAAAAATGTCGATGCACTCATTTTTATGCTGTACAGATTTTCTTCTTATTTGTCACCAATAAGCTGATGGGTTCTGTTTCAGCAGGTGAAAGCTGTAGCTCCAGCTACAGTCATGGAAATTAGTACTTCAGTTTCTGTCAGTCACTTATAACGATGTTTTTACAAATACCTCATCCAGGGATGCAAAAGTGATGTCTGCTCTTCCTATTCTTGCGCCCTGCTGCGCTGCTTCAGTTGGGTACCTGTCAGTATGGTTGTCTAAACTCTTCAGTTAGCTGCCTTGGTGCCTTCTCTCTGTGGTTTTCTTGTGAGCACCTTCTTTTGGCAGGGCCTGTCACATGGCTTTTCTCCAACTTCATTCTTTATGTGAGGCAATATTTTTAGATGCTATAGAAGGTAAACCAAACCCTTCTTTTCAGTCAGGCGGTCTTCACACTGATAAGGCTCGGAGCTCAGTCTCAGACTGGTTTGACAAATTTTGGTTTATCCTGAAGAGCTGTGTAAAAACAGTTGGAAGGAAAATCTGAGAACCCCCTAAAAATACATGGATTTGTCACCTATTTCTCAAGAGAAACAGCTGAATCTTCAGTGTCCTGTGGAAAGAAATGGATCAGCTTGTGTGTCAATCTTGTCCTAGAAATTCTTATGAATAGACAGACTTAAAGATTTGATTTTCCCTGCCCCCTCCTCCCTGCAACAAATACAAACACTGTCTTATGGGAGTGACACTCTTAAAAGCATCTGAAGGGGAATAACAGAAGTCAGTTCCTTTCTCCATTACCTTCTGTCCTTTCCTTCTGCTATTTTGCTAACACACCCTTTTGCAGAGGGAAGTATTTTAATGGCATTTCTTTATTAAAAGCCTCATGGACTTTGCCTCCCAGGGAACCAGTTCAGACATTCAAAGAAACTTACTCTTCTTCCTTGTAAGCACTTCCTCAAGCATGTATTGTCATGCATAAATCCTCTACTTTTTGAGAAGGGTCTTTCTACCTTCTTGTACTCTAGGGGGATTATGAAACTTCAATATTGTTAGGAAATAGTATTCCAGCCATGCGCAAAACCTATTTGTCTGAAATGCTCCCCCTTTGCATGCAAGTGTGAAACTGGCAAGGAAAATATTAGTGATATTTAATAATCAAGATAGTCAAGAATGTCAAAGCCTCTACAGAAATTCATTTGTAGTTCCCATTCCTAAAACACTCTGGAATTGCTGTCTTCGCACAGACAGATGTTGAGAGTAGAAGCTTCTAGGGCAGAACTCTGCATCAATGAAACATTCTTTTTTTTTTGGCATGCACAGTGTATATTTGTGCAGTTCAGAAGTTCTGAATGAGACTCCTTCTCTTCTAACAAGAGAAATACCCCGAGCCGAAATGGCTAGTACCAGTATAGGTCATAGAAAGCACATGACCCGTATTCAGAATGTGTACAAGTATGTAGGCAAAATGCCAGTAACAGAAAAGCCAACTGGTCTGTAAATGAATAGCAGTGGGAAAAGATTCAATCCCTCACTTCCTCCAGTTTATGCTTCAAGTTCTGCAGTAAAATTCCACTCTCCAGTACTGTCTCTCCTTATTCCCAGCTTCAGCAATTCACTGCTTCTTGCTTCACGTTAACAATGAACTGGAGTGAACTGAGCAACTGAGAGAGGAATTTCTTGCCTGATACATTTGTTGTATGTATATATTTAGGCAGTTATGGTAGATGGAAGCTGTTCCTCTAAAAGAAAAATATAGACATTAAGATTTATTCATGCATTGATGTTAAATGATTAATTTTAATTGGTTACTGGGCTAGTGTTACAATATAAGAATGATGTTTCTGGTGACACAAAGTTAAAGGGCAAGTCTTGGAATTTCCAGTTGAATTTTACTCTATCTCCAATCCCAGTTCAGCTGCTGGGGGGAAATATCCTCGTGGAACCTACATAGTTATGGACGGTATATGTCTGCCATGTATCTGAATTTTACTCAAATATTATATTGTTTGCAGAAGTTTACATGCACTCTGATAACTTCCATTTCTTCCTGAAGGAGGTGAATTTTGGCGTGTTTGATTGTACTCATGGAAATATCCTTCAGGGCCTGGAATTTTTCTTGTCCCAAATCATGGTACCAGCACTTAAATCCCAACAGGTAATCTGTAGTTACTGTTTTTTCTCAAGGACATTTGGAATAAAGGCAAGTGACTGCTGTAGTCCCCTTTGTACATCAGGTGAACAAAAAACAGAGGATATAAAAAGATACAAGACTGATATAGGCCTTTATGAAAGTCATACAATTTGTATATGTGTTTGAAATTCATATAGTTACTGTTTATTTTCAAGCAATAGCACCAGCTGTAATGTTTATGACAAAGGACAGCACAGCACAGCAGCCATACTCAGGCAAAACTGTGATGATTTAATTTAAACTAGGTTAAGCCTGTGTTGAAAGAAATGCTAAGTTCTTCTGAAAGCACAAAGGATGAGCCCATTATTTTATTTTAGAGTGTGGACAGCAAGCACTGTATCACAGCTAGGGTATCTAGCATCTTCAAGTTCTTGTTCTATAGTACTGATGAAGCATCACAGTTGGTTCTGTTGCCTCTAGAAGTACTTACTCAGAGGTAGGAAATATAATAAAGCTCAGTGTTTGTTGAGGCTGATGGTGTCATACGCATTTAACCATATGCTACCATTTTCTCTGACCCAGGAGCAAGAAGGGAGATTAGAATCTCTTTTCTCTGTTCATAGAGCCAAAACAGACTGGAAAAAGACAACAATTTGGTGTGAGGACAGTGAGAGCAGGGAGATATTTTTATTTCTTGAGAGCCTCATGCTTGTTTGTTGCTTCTTGTCCAACTGAATAATTAAATCAATGCACACTTTAATGTAGTTGTGCTATAGTACTGATGAGGATATTTTAAAGGGCATACTGGTAAATCTTTATATACTGACATGAATAAGAAACACCTTTCTAATGAAAATAAAATACTTTTTATGTTCAAGTGTGACCCATATTTTAACTTTTTTTTTCTTTTCTTTTTTTTTTGGCATGCATTCTAACATAATCAGAACTGGGGAGCTGTGAAAGA
Organism: Nycticryphes semicollaris; assembly: GCA_013400055.1. Taxonomy (NCBI): domain Eukaryota; kingdom Metazoa; phylum Chordata; class Aves; order Charadriiformes; family Rostratulidae; genus Nycticryphes; species Nycticryphes semicollaris. The sequence goes on from VXBJ01000259.1 coordinate 273,685, forward strand.
AGGCTTGAAGAACAGCCAGATACAAGGCTTTCTGTATTCAGTGGATAAGTTTGTTGGTACTTTGTCATCATCAAGACAGAATATAGAAGATAAAATTCAGCTCAAGAAAGTGGATATTGATATTTATATCAGCAATTTACAGAACCCATCTGACTACATAGCTGCAGGTGAGTAATTCCTATAGCAAAGCAAACACAATGGTGCTGTTTATAAAATAAATGTTACGCCATTAGTAAAAATTTACCTTTAAGAAATAATTAATCTTCTTTGAGCATTTTTCTGCTTACTCTTTCCAGGTTTCTGACTATGTAATCATAACGTTATCAATCATTTGCCTGTCCTTGAATTCATAGGTCTTAAAAGATTAAGTAGTTCCTTGTCATGTCATGTACACACTGGCTTCTTTCTCCAAACTTGCCGGCCAAGTAGTTGCCGACTGAAGCCAGCTACTAGTGTGTATACTCTTTGCTTTCTTTGATAGTGGGGAAATCTTATCCCATATAAGTCTGGCTCTGAGGGCTGTGAGTCAAAACAACATGCATTTATATAAATTTTTATATGTATATATATGTGTGTGTGCATGTAAGAAAAAGAATAATTATGTCTCTTTTAACAGTAGCCTTCCACCATTTCTTACCACCACATAGATTTTCAGACTGAAATAATGCCAAACCAGTCACTACTTCTGCAATCCCCCTCAACCCTACATGAGCCTGTGGCGGGACAGCTTCCAGAGAAGAACTAGTGGCTTTTAAGATGAGGTCACTAGGACAATCTAAAAGATGTGCTGACTTAAAAATCATAGGGGTTTTTTTGTGACTGTTAATTACAATGTCCTTAATGTGATGTTTTTAATGTGGAATAGGCTGTAATGGCAGAAACACAGAAATGTGAAGAAGTAAATCTTTACTTGTCAAAGACAGGCAGAAAAATACAAACATCATAGCTAATGTATGTCTTGAACCTCTGAAACATGATTCTCCCAAAACCACATTGCTGGTTGGTTTTTTTTTTTCCCCTTATGACCTAACTGTATTTTTAACTGTTTGTATTGTAAAAGATGTGCCATAGTAACAGGGTAAGTGGATGTAACTTGTCTGTGTGTGCATCTTCTTGCTATGGTCTTAATCTTTTCCTGGGTTTGGTTGGTGAGTTGAATATACCCAGTTTACACAGAGTCTCAGCTTACATTTGCCGATGACATTTCATTTCTGTAGTTAAAAATGTGCATTTATTTCTTCATACTTACAAGACTGTCCTATTCTGTGATTTTGAAGGCAGTAACGCAGAGGTCACTGAGAAGCTTGAAGAAGCAGTAATGATTTGGATCAAACAGATCAAACAAGTTTTAGTGGAGGGTGAACAAATGAGAAGAGAAGCTGATGACATCGGTCCATCAGCAGAGCTGGAACACTGGAAATCAAGAATGTCATCATTTAGCAGGTTGAATTCCTACATTATTTCTCACAGTCTAAGAAAAAGCTCTTTTAAAAAAATAGACTTTCATTCTAAAGAGATATTTAAATGTGTTTCTTTCTTCAAAGCCTTTTAGATGAGATGAAGAGTTCCAGAGTAAAGAAAATTATAAGTATCCTTCAAGCAGCGAGATCAAAGACATTAAAGCAGTGGAAAGAGCTGGTAATTACTATGTTTTAATAGAAGTTTAAAATGAATACAGTAGTGTATTTGTAACACACAAAGAATCAAGCAATGATAAAAATAGTTTTGAGCGTTTATGCTGGTTTTATACTATGGTTTATTAATTTTTTTGTTGAAACATTTCACATGGAAGATTCTGAAGTTAAATAGATAACTTGAAAGGAAGTCAATGCTCCTGTAGTTTGTCTTTCATTAACATAGTGGGTGGAATGGTTGTGCAAAAATAAAGCAGTGCAGCGATACAACATCTGTCTCTCTACAGCTGTACCCTGTGGTGGGCAAAGGTAGAGGTAGATAAACCTGAAAGTTTATCATACTGCTTGCAGGGTTATCGACAGGGTTTTTTAGCATAACTGCTACTTCAGATAAGTAATTACACCTGTAATGTAAACTTACAGTCAAAAATGTAGGGAGGCCAGAATATTAGCTGCAAGCAATGTACAGGCAGTCAGACCCCCCAGAATGTAGATCTTAGAGCAGTTACGAAGATACTACTCTGCTGTTTTGAAAACAGACTAGGAGAACAGTGTTGTTTTACTGAGTTTTTAACTTTGTACTTAGCACACTTGCAAAATTTTATGATAAATGGATTTTGAATGATAGTGTCTGTACAGAGCCAGTACAAGTCAGAACTAGATTCCTTTCTTCATACAGAATTGCTTTCTAAGTACTGCATAGTTCCAACTGTTACGAATAGAAAGATGATACAGGCATTAGTTTTAAACTACTTTGCCCCGTTGTTTATTAAAAAAGTTGGGAACCACCATGATAGATTTCAAGGATCTTGTCTAAGTTCTGTAGAACTGCTAATTCAAAAATAGTTGTACCATGCTAAACCATTCTCAAATGTGGGTTGGGTTATCAGTCCCATGTTATTGTACATCCATCACGAAGGAAAAATTTTGGGGGTCTAAGTGATGAGTTCCTCTACATATCATCCAAATTGTTGCTGATTGGCAGGTAGAGCTTACCGATTCTTGCATGTAAAACCAGTTATTTCTTAAGTAAAGTAGAAATTACATGTTGGAGACAACTTCTGTCAAAAGATGTTTGCAAGAAGGAATCATAGTCTTGTGGTAGCATGCACTGTGAAAGTGCAAGCAATTTTTCAGCAAGTTTTAACAGTATTAGTTCTATTTCCCTTCAGGATGGTAATGTAACAGTTGCTGCTAATGAAGCTAAAGACAACGTGAGATATTTATATACATTGGATGAATTTTTTGGTCCGCTTGCCAAAGCTTCACCTGTAAGTAGTACTCTAAAACCACTTAATGTGAAATTCAGGAAAGAAAGGAGAGGCTTTTGCTGCTGAAATAAAAATATTTCTTCTTTGCTTAATTAGTAGTGGACAGCCTAATTCCTTTGGCATTAATGAATTGAGTTTACAGATTTTGAGTAAGTCAGAGATAATACTGATTTTTATGTAGGAGGCAGCTGTCATTCCAGAAGATAATGGAAATTGAATGGGAAAAATAAGCAAAAGATGATGTTTTTCTAAAGCTGATACCAAGTCAAATTGTCTTTGTGAGATTAGGCTTCACATATGGTATCTTGTCCTCTCTCCATGCTTCAGGTAGCAGTTTCTCATGTTGTTTTAATGCAAATATTATAAAATAATCCTGAGCCTTCAGTTAAGCAGAAACTAGGGGCTGTCTAATTTTACAGTTTAAAGCTGTTTCTATTCTGGTAGCACATATTCACTTTCATCCTGGTTCCAGTGATAAAACTTACTGTTATAACCGTGTGTGTCTCAGATTTAATTTTTTAGGTGACGGGATGAATTTTGAAGATACACCCACCAAGCAAGGCTTTCTAAACTTACATGGTTCAGAAGATTTACACATAATCCAGCTGCTTACAAATTTTCTAAATATTCAAAGCTTGAACTTTGTTTGAATCCCTTGTGCGATTTCACACTGCTTTTCTTCTGCAAATATTCACTCTTCTGCCATATTGCACTTGACTTTTAGATACCATACTTTTTCTTATCCTTTTCTAGACCAGTTATTGTTTCTTGTTCTAGGTTTTCAGTATATCTGGATTGCATGCATTTCTGCAGTCTTTCTGTGAGACAGAAAATGCTATAGTTCAGTATTCTCATATTGTTACTTTGCCTCCCCCTTCTGGGTCTCTCTTCTGTACAGATCTAAGCAAAATGAGCAAAAGCCAACTATTTTCTTGTCCTTCCTACAGCATCCCCACCCTTTTGTAGCAGCGTATGATGACTGTTCTTCAGGTAGAATATTGGTTTGCAAAGCAGACTACGCACCCTCATATACCGGATGCCAAAGTCAAAAAGAGTACAGTCTCTGTTTTCCCTCTGGAAAATTTCATTCTGGAAGAAGACCTATTCATGTATTCATTACCTGTTCCCCATTTTTTTCCTCTTGATCATAGTATGTTAGGTCCCTGCAAATGAATTGGGTGGTCCAGTTCATAATGAGATACTTACAAGAATTATGTGTTATAATCAAAAAAGATGCTTATCCCCTGAGAAACATATTCCCAGAGCTGTCACATTTTCTTTTGTGTTAATTTTTAGGAAATGCAAATTACTGGCTTTCCCATTGTTTCCTGTTGTAGGTAACAATGATGGAATATGTACCCAGTTTAATGAATACTGTCTGTATGATCTACTGTACATCACCGTACTATAACACATCAGAGTGCATGACATCTCTTCTTCTTAAAATCACTAATCAAATGATTAACACATGCAAGATGTATCTATGTGAAGGTGTTTCAAAAATCTGGGATCTAGACAGGTAATAGAATTTTAATAATTTCATCTTCTTTTGTTAACACTTGAAGTAAAATTGTAGATTACTCATCTGCAAAAGTTTCTCTCTGTCCATTCCTGGTTCCAATCAATAAAATATGATTATCATTTCAATTTCCAATGCTGAAAAACAATGCCAAAATGTAGCAACAGTCTTGAGTAAATGGCTTATTGCTAATTTCCATGCCTTATCAATTTATTTCAGGTATAGTAGTACCTCAGGGATAGTGAACAAAGGTGTGTAAAATTTAACTATCTGTGGTCTTAGGAGCCAAGATATTCCTGGTGGGTCTTTTTAAAGAAAAAAGACTTTCCTCATGGTTACTGTAGTCTGAAAAAGTCCATTGCTAGTCTTGGAAAAAGAAGAAACAAATGAAGGAAAACCCATCAGCCATAATGAGTTTACAGAAGATGCAAAATGGCCAAATTGCAGGCATTCAGTAGCCTGGGGTTACCTGGTGTAAGTCGTTTCCAACTGTGCTGTGAAAGTTTTGATTTGATGACAATAAAACATAACTAAAAATATCCAGTCTAGGTAACAAATGTAAACTTACAACTTCTTGGGTAATCCTCATATTTTGAATGTTTTTCAAGTAATGTATAGTTTTGTGTTCCTATTTTGCGAAGTTGCATATCTGACTGACTGAAACATTCTCTTTTTATTTCTACTAATTTGAAGACCTCCTTAGGATGATTTTGTGTCTTCTGTGCTCTCTTCCTCAGGCAAGAATTGCTAAAGAGGATACAGCAATGCATTTCCCTCAAAGAACAGTACCAAAAGTCCTTTCGGAGAATTAAGGAGGAGCTAAAGGAAAATCAAAGTGACAGGCAATTTGATTTCAGGTAAATAATTCAACCTAATATTGAACTATATTAATTTGTACAATTTATGATATTATATCTGCTGGCTAGCAGAAAATACTAAATTGATAGCATACTAGATAATAAATTAAAAAGTAAAAAACTCAAGTACTAAAAAAAATACTAAATACTTGATTAAAATGTAGTATTTGTTATAATCAGAACGTGACCTTGCAGGGTTTTTTTTTTAATTCAGGAATATTCCAGTGATAGGTTTTGCCAGTCACTTGTTGACTTCACAGATGTCCAAGGGGAATTTATGCATGTGTTAATTTAATACGTCTGTTTATGTATGGTCTGAAACCCCAGCAAATTTGAAGCATGAATGTCAGTGAAGAGATGCCAGGGGAACGTTGTCGGCTTTGGGCTGGGTTGTCTATCCTGATGCCAAGGGAAGTTTTACCCGTGTGGCACTTTAAGCCTGGGGCATTTCTTAGTATTGTACATTCATATTTTAATCTCCTGTAAATGTCTCATTTAAAAGAGTAACTCCTGTGAAATGTGATAAAGGCTTTTAATTGACATATATAAGGATTAAGCGTTTTCTAGTTTATACCCATTACTTCAAAATGGTTTTAACTTGATTTATAAGTCTTACAGCATAGAATTTTACAGTGAAACTTGGTAGCAGTTCTGGTAGAATATATGTGGGTTAAATAGAAAAAAATCTATTACACATAGATTTGCATAACAATCTGTTGTTTTTTTATTGTTAGTGAAAACTATATATTTGGAAAATTTGATACATTCTGTAAACGTTTGGAGAAGATCTCAGATATGAGTAATATAATGGAAAGTCTTTTACAACTCCAGCGTATAAAAATAGAAGGTATTGAAGAGATCAGTACTCATTACCAGAGCATTGCTACAAACACCAAGTCCAAACAGTACGATGTTCTGGATCACAGAAAAAAAGAGGTATATTCAGCGCTTGTCTGACAGTCACTCCCTTAATTCTATGCTTTTCACTGGAGTTATGCAAAGAAGATTAAATTTTATAACTATGCATATAGTATTTTTCTGTAAAAATACTACTTGCATATCTTTCAATACAATTTGAAAATGTTTGGGTAAACTTAGCTTTTATTTCAAATGTTTCTGTTAACTATTGATAAACTAGGTTTTGTGTGATATGTAACGCTAAAACATTTCCTAAACTTGCTTATTTTGAAATGCGTATGTTCTGAACTGCAGACTGACAAGTAATTCACGCAGGTCATTGCGTTGAATACAGTTTATCTGGTGGCAAGAGTTACTCAGAAAATACTTAGTGCACTAGTAAAGGCAGTATTATACTAAGGGTAGTAAAGGCACTTAAATGAACATTTTATAGGGCAAGTGAATGATAGCACCCCCGGCGCTGAGCAGGGTGGTAGAAACTAAAGTGGCTTTTCGAGTGCTTCAGACTCACACTGAATACATCTTCTACGTGCTAGAATTCAGCTGCCTTTTTTTTAGCTGTAGCCTGTGTGCTTTGCAAAATTAATAGCCTTACAGTAGAAGTGCTACAAATATTGACTTATGTTCATGCCTTCCTGAACTGTAGTTTGCAACTGTCAGGAACTTTCCTTTAAACATTTAAGTCTGCAGTACCTTTGGCTTTCTTTAACTGGCAGATGCTTGTTCTCTTTTCTGAAAGAGAACATTTACTGTTAACTGGGTTTTGGAGGCATTTAAAAATTGCATGGCTTTTCTACACATAGATGGTCAGAGCAATATTATTATCGACTCTCTTCCCCAGCATGTGGAGTGTTTTCTTTTAGGGGAAGTTTGCATGGAACTCCTTCTGAAGGTCCTCAGTGTTTTGGACTTTTAAGAAAAATGATTACAGATAAGTACCCAAATTACTTCTAATTAGGAGCTGGCAAATGTGGTAGCCCAAGAGGGGTGAAGCTGGTGCAATTCCATGTCCTCAGGTCCATTTGGCTGCAAGGCTGAGCACATAAATGCCAATAGGCACGCGTGCATACATGAACAAAATACAGTTACACACAGGTCTGGCCACACAGCTCAAAACAAGCTGAACAGACAGCAGACATTCAGTAACAAACAGTATTAATGACCTCGTCCTGTACCTCTCTGGCTGAGCAGGAGGAAAGCCTGTTAGTAAAAAATACACGTATGTGGATCCTTCTAGTAGCTGGTCTTACGCACTCAGTCTATTCAATAACTGGCTCCTGGATACCCAGTTCTCCCCAGTTTCTGGACTTACAGCCCCACCCCAGGGCCCACAGCCCCACTGCAGTTGCTGGTACTCAGACCTATACCCACACACACACAGAGAAATGCACTATGGGTCCCTCCAGTAATTGGTCTTAGGCAGTAGTGGACCCTCTACCCGACCACTGGATTCCCTTGGTCTCCTGTGTGCTGACACACAGACACATGTGTGCAAACAGTTCTTTCTTAGAACCTTATCAGTAGTTGTCCTTCAGACCCTACTGTCGGTCTCAAAGCTGAATTGGGCCTCCTGGCCCAAATAGCCTCTTAGACTGCTCTGGTCTATTCAGCAACCTGTTCACATGTGACTAATCTTTTTATCCCATCATGCCTCCATTTTCGCCACCACATTGATCCCTGCCTTTGCTTCCTCCCTAACTCCCATAATACATTTTGTATAGTCCCAAAATGCCCTTCCCTGGTAAATTGTAATGAGTCCCTTATCTCCTAAGCAATAACCTCCCTTAGTCTGTAAGGTGCTCTAGAGAGCCTGCCAGTTTGCTTATCTCGATGGGTTTCATACTTGGACAGCGAGCTGAGTGCTATCCTGTGGCAGTGCCAGGAACAGCTGGTGAATGTGATCTCTTCACTCTGATGAGGTTATTAGATTTCCTTTGCCTGTCCTTCCTGTGTGCTCCTTTGTGTTCATGAAGATGAGGCTTTGATCATATAACCTAGCACTTCTCTTTTTTTGTTTGCTTTGCTTAGCATGTAAATGCCTTTGTTACTGTTGTTGTCCCTGTTCTTTTCAATTCAGTGCTGACCACATATACAGAGCAGATAAAGCAAATTCCTCAAAAACTTCAGGGAAGGAATTTTGTATGAAATGAAGCCAATGCTATAGATGTATTTTTTTTTTCTTTCACCCTTTTCTAGTTTGAAAAAGATTACCTTGAATTTAAGAACCAGATTGCAGTATTATATGACTCCATACAAGAATTTGTGGATTCCTGGTTTGAGAAGACTGTAACTGTAAGTAATTTTACAAATGGAACCCCTTTTTTATGGTGCTCAGAAAGGCTGAGCACCCGCAGCTCCTGATGGACCCCTTCATTACTTGTTAGTGTTCTGTACTGTGCTGGTGGCTGCCTGAGATAATGTAGGTACAAGTGTTCCAAAAAGTCACCTGCAGAAGTCCTGGAAGATAATGTTCATTGTAACTTGGTGCCAGTTTTATGTTCTGTCTTCCCTCACCCATTTTACAGCGCTATTATTTTGAAATTTATTTTCTTTCTTCATCCTGGTGTTTCCCATGCTTCCTGTTGTATTTCTAAGTTATTTCTGTTGGACTGGCAGGAGTTCCTGCCATCTCTTACCTTAATGTTGGTTCTGTTCCTTGATTTAAGGCCCTGATTGTGATATAAGATGTTAATGAAGCATGAGTCCTAAGGTGTAGGTGTTTTGCCACGATTGTTTCAGAAAAAAAGAGTGATGATTTGAGTCAGAAAAAAATTAAATATTCTGCTATACTGTAGTGATAGTAGTTTATTTGTTCATACTATGGTAAATATATTATACACAGGACAAAATATGCAAGTAAAATTCACTACCTTGTCAGAATGGACTTTTCTTTATTTCTTAGAAAATAACTTACAATATTACATCACATTATAAACATAACAGTTCATGAGCAACCACTTTCTGAACTATTAAAACCTTGTGTAGTGAATGTTCCATCTTCCTTTTTAGACTGAACAGATGCTGGGACTTCTGACGAAGCTTGAACAAATAGGAGACCATCATATTGATCTCACTGAGAAGTATACCATAGTTCTTCAGCAGTACAGCCAAGACTTAGAGTGTGTTCGAAAACTCTACCAGAAGCAAAAAGAAAATCCGCCTATACCGCGTAATATGCCACCAGTAAGAATGAAACAAATGAGGGAGAAAAAAAGACTTTGCTTCTTGACTGTTTTTAAGTTAATGGAAATATAACCTCGTATCTTCTGTGTTTTAGGTAACAGGGAAGATTATGTGGGGTCAGCAGTTATACAGAAAAATTGACCATCCAATGAGATTCCTTAAAAAGAAAACCACACTTTTGAAGGTTGGAAATTAGCGGAGGAAGATTTATTCTATAACAAGCTTTCAAGCATGTTATTAACAGACATGATTTATTTTTATACTGCATTTTCTAGCAACTTATATTCAAGCTCATCCAATAGGATAGGTGTCAGTGTTTGCTCCAGGGTTTGAATTCTTTTGTGGAGGTTTATTATTCTGCAACTTAGGACAGTTACTTCCCTTGAGACATCAGCCTGATGATTTAGGCTGGTCCCTTCTGGGGCTTTACTCATGCTAATCCATATAGCAGCACTGCTGGCCATGCACCTAAGCTTAGAGCCTTCTGTCTGCTGTGCTCTGTAATGAAGAGGACTGGGATATTTAACCTCAAACACTATCCACCCTTCATGGAAGAATGTAATTTTTATAGCTTTCCCAATGGGACATCAGTGCCCCATATAGGTCATAGCATAGACTTTGTTTATGGGCAAGACTGGGAGGAAAAATGAGGAAAAGAGTTACGTTGTTTAGAGCAGTGAAATACTTCTTAATAATTAAATTCCTAAATATATTTTTATGTTTCTCTTTCTTACCTTATCTCTAAAATAACATAACTTAAAGCTCTCTTTTGTTTTTCTTCCTTAATGCCTAGTGGACTACATTTCTACCACGTTAGAATCATTGAATTGATTAAATGGTATTGGTTTTGGTTTTTTTTTCATTCCTTGAATTGCAGACACTGGAAATGAAAAAAGTTGTTAAGAGCTACAATGAAATGGCTGCAGTTCTTTTGGAGTTTGAACTTATTTATCATAGAGCCTGGTGCAGGTTTGCCGACCAGGCTAGAAATGCTCTGTGTGCTTCTTTACTTGTCAGGCACCCAGAAACCAAGGTAAAAATGATTTATTACTGTTTAATTGTTTAGTATCACACATGCTGCTTTAATTGTATCATGCAGTACAGCATTAAAATAATCTTAGTAGGGTTAAAGAAATTAACTACTTGAATTTATACTTTTTTCTTTTTTTTTAATTTTTGTGTACATTTATGGTACGGACTTCGTCATGTCTCCTCTTCATAAGGTTCCTGCCTCATTCAGGGCATAAAAGAGCGAGCACCAGGCAAATATACACCTATTACTTACTTATCTACATCTTTGTGGATATTGTTTTAGGTTTTATTTTCTATGTTAACCAAAAATTTTAGTTAAGGAAGGAATTTTTAATTAGATCACAGTCTTTTCTGTAGTGATCAACATCACTGTGTTGAGTATATATCAATCATTCATTAGTGTGCTTTCAAAACTGCTTGCTGAGACAGAAAATCTACCATTCTTACTTCAGAGATTATTTTTTCTGCTGTAGTGCAGAGAAATGATGGTTAAAATTGGTATTTTTTGAACTAACAATTCCATAATGGGCAACTAGAACCTATTTTTCAAGTTTATTTAGCGTCTTAAAAGCATTTAGTGCCCCAAAAAGTGTACAGAGATTAGCCTTCCCAACATTTCTCCCTAGTTTACTGATGGAGAAACTGGAATGAAAAGGTAAATTAGTTTCCACAGAGTGTAGCTGCAGAACTAGAATTAAATTTAGGAAGTCACAGGACCCAAGTGGTTAAGGAACAAAGAAGTAGTCACAGGCAATTGAAGTCAGTGCAAGATACTGGTTGAATGATACTTTGGAAAATTGAGATATTTCTAGAGGACAGTGAAGATCTGTGTAGAAAAACGGGTATCCATTTTAAAAATATCCACTCATCTACATCTTGTAGTTAAATGTAACCACCAAACTAGTGTCTTTTTTTTTATTTCTTCTTTTGCCTCCTACATGAAGGAATTATGTGTAAACTTGGACCCAGTGGTCCTGGAAGTGCTTTATGAAACAAAATACCTGAAAAAAATGCATTTTGAAGTTCCAGATACTGTCTTTGGCTTGTGTGCAGATGAAGAACAGATTAAAAGACATCAAATGGAGTGAGTAAATACTTTTTGAATTTGATTCTCATCTGCAAATAGGAATCCCTAGCTTTGAGTCTCTTGCATATGCTTTTGATTTATTGCAATTTTTCACTTTGATAGTTTAATTGAAATTTAATTGCTTTCCCCTGCATCTCTGTAGTAATATTGGTAACAAGCAGTTGTTTCCATTTCCACAAATATCTCATTACTAGAATACACCTACATGCTTTTGTTTTGTTGCTGCAACAGCTGCTCCTAAGTACTGCTAAGTGGGACTCCGAGGTACTGCTAAGGCAGCTATGCACTCTAACAGAGGCATAAATATTACAGTTAACATCAAAAGCTTTTTTTCTGTTAGGAAAACAAGCTGGAATTTACCACTTGTTAAAGGCACAAACCAAACATTTGTATAGATAATACATCACCTCAGTAGTAATATGTTCTCATGTTGAATGTCTGAGGTAGCTTTTGTTAATTTTAAGTAATTTCTTTCTGCTTCTTGTAACAGTCCCATTTTGTGCTGGAAGAGTTCTTTTCATTCTCAGGGATGCTGATTATTAATTCTCTAATTCTTGTGGTTTAACTCCAGCTGGCAGCTAGAACCACACAGCTTCTTTCTCACTTCTTCCAATGGTGATGGGGGAGAGAATGGGAAGAGTAAAAGTGAGGAGAAACTTGTGGGTTGAGCTAAAGACAGTTTAATAGGTAAAGCAAAAGCCCCACAAACAAGCGAAGCAAAACAAGGAATTCATTGACTGCTTCCCATCAGCAAGCAGGTGTTCAGCCATCTCCAGGAAGGCACAGCTCCATCACACATAATGATTCCTTGGAAAGACAAATACCATCACTCTGGATGTACTCCTCTTCCTTCTTCTTCCCCAGCTTTATATACTGAGCACGATGTCACATGGTTTGGAATAGCCCTTTGGTCAGTTGGGGTCAGATGTCCTGGCTGTGTCTCCTCCCAGCTTCTTGTGCTCCCCCAGCCTACTTGCTGGTGGGGTGGTGTGAGGAGCGGAAGCAGCAACCAAACCAACCAGCGTGCTATCGCACTGTTCCCATCCCAAATCCAAAACATAGCACTGTACTAGCTGCTGGTAAGAAAGTTAACTCTATCCCAACTGCGACCACGACACTAACTCACTGAGTAAGGATGATAGGTCTTAAAAAAATCATCCTTTGTGAGGAGTGTTCTTTAGGTACATTTTAAATAGAATTGGGAACAAAGGAATGAAGTTCAACAACTTTCATAAACACTTGAATTCAAACCCTCCTCACTTATTCTGTCGTTAAAGCTTTCAGTTGTTCACTCTTAACAATACCATGTTTTTCATTATCTGTGGAGTGTTTTAGGACAAAGTAATCTGAAATTTCTAACATCCAAGGCAGCCTCTGTGTGCTACAGTCCCCTAAAACACAACTGCCCCAATGTTTGCCATCTAAGAGAAACAAAAAATACAGAAAATGTTTGCAATAAAAAAGTAACACAAACTTACTTTCTGCTCTAAAAAGGACTTCATAGTGATTCCCCAAGCAAAGAAAGAGTATTCAGAGACTGGAGATTTTTGCTTAAGGAACACTAGAAGATGGTTTATCTCAGTGTATGGTTTATAACAATGATGTTTAAAGTCATGGTTTTAATTTGGCACAGAACACAGCTGTTACTTTTTTGCAACAGTTCTTATAAGGAACTCATAAAGTATCTGACTTCTGAGTTGCATTCACTTCTAATTCTTGTTTATGCAGCTTCATTATGTAGCTTCATTTTCATGGAACTATATTGGTAAGTCTTGATTCAGAATTTGGCCTCTTTTTCTTTGGGATTTAGTGTACTAAATGGTTTGGACCTCGCTTTTCTTATAAGTGTCTTTCATACCATGTCTTCTGAGACAGGAAGAAGGGAACAAAAATACTATGTTTTCAATTCCCTGGGGATTTTTACAGTAACTAATTTTCATTGGAAGAAGTATTCTCTAAATCAGTTGCAGTTACTTTCCTAGATGTACTTATTTCCCCAGTCTGGTTCTGCTCTTAGTAGGGAGAAAGAGGTTTAATTTGATCTACAAAGAGCTGGGAAGAGTTCTTGTTTTTAACATGAAGTCAGAACTTGCAAATCTTACTAAGAGAAAATGTGTTCAAGCTTCTATATATTTCAAATATCTGAATTAAGCCCATTCTTAACATGGTCATGTTTTGCAGACTCCAGAATCTCTTGATCAATTACAGAGAGCGTCTGAATAGGATTCCTGTTATACTGAAACCACTGATGAAACCATTCATAGGACAAGTTGAGGATGCCCTTACTCCGGGCCTGATTCATCTGTCATGGACTTCTTTGAATATCAATAAATGTATGTAGTAGGAGAAGAAGTGGTGCACTGTTGATGCTGTTAGGAGGTATTGGCCAGATATTTTCTTGTCAGTTTTAGGAAGAGCACTTCATCTGTAGGAGGGAAAAACATGCCAGGTCCTTCACTCTTGATTATGGAAGTAAGTCAGACATGAGTAAGGTGAAAATGGTGGTCTGCTCTAAAATGTGGTGATCACGATAGAGCTGTTTGACAGTTGTCTTTGAACAGCCCATACTAAGTAATTTCCTTTACCAGACATACTCCTTTTCCTCTCTGGTCGTGCCCCTTTACCACTCTTACATGGCAAGATAAACAGAAACAGAGGCAGCCTAAATCTGAACCTGAAATTGGGGCATGGGTTTGTGCAGCTGTTCATTTGTGACTGTGCCACGTGGCTCAGAGCAGTGCTTAAGGCAGGGCTGGCCACCTTGTAGCTTTACTTGACCTTTGCATGCCTGGAGCACAAAAAACAATGGCAAGTGTTTTTTCATGTTTCTTTTATAGCTCTAAAATGAATTCTTGTGTTTGGTTTGGACATCATAAGAAAGGTCTTGACAACATTAGTAATTTATTTATTCATTTAGGTACTCTTGTGCTATGTTAAATATCTGAATAGCTATAATTCAGATTTTAATTGTTCTTTGGATCAGTATTTGCTGTAGTGGAAATTAGCCTTTTTTACAAGGTAGAGAATATGCAGCAAGTATTTGGGCTACCTCCTGTTTCCTGCTGCTACAGCTGGAGTGGAATCACCCCTAGAAAAGAATAATTTTCTTGAGTGTATGCATCGTATCTAATTGAGGATGTACAATGTCTCACATGCCCAGAATGTATGTTGGACACTTACAACTGAGTCATTGGTTCAGCATATACAAAATAACTCCCACCTGCCAGTGATGTGCTGAGCTCACTATGCATGAGCTTAATGTCTGAAGTGCCTTATTTCCATATAATGTGTATAAGTAAGGGGTCCTATGGTTGCCTAAAACTCAGGAGAAAAGGTGAAAATAATGGATTTAGGACTACCTAATTTATATGTTATAAAAAAGAAAAAAAGCAAGCTAAGGAATTGGTTGGATTATCTATCCATTTTAGTCAATTAAAAAAGACCAGCTCTATCATTAATTTCCTAATAGGAATAAATGATGTTTTCCACTTAAAAGCATCAGCAGTTGGACACCACGTATCAGTTATCATAGAGATTTCTTTCAACATACAGTAAGAAAGAGTGTTGGTGATTCAAGTGATACTGTCTGGTAATAACAAATAGACAAAGGTGCCAGGTGACATATTTCTTTCTCTTTTGCAATGTAAGTGTGAAGGACAGGGAAGGAATTAATCCACCCTATTCAGAAAGAGTCATTTTTACCTCGTTTAATAAACACATACCTCTTTCCAAGGCAAGTTAGGTCATATGCATGAAAGAAGAAATCTATTGGTTTAACCAGTGTGTAATCTTGGCTGGAGGAATTTCAGCTACTAAATTTATAAGTTACTTACAATGATGTAAGTACAGGATTTCCCTGTAGTTTTATGTAGGAGAACCAAAATAATTTTTGGTCGGCTGTATCCTTTATGTTTTCCACAGTGTATGTTGCATTGTTCTTTAATACACGAGATATTTTGAAGGCTATTATACTATTTATTATGAAATGGTTTCATTTAAAGACTCCAAAAATAGAGCAAGTCCAACATGTGTTGGTTCCAAGCCTTTACTGCATATTTCATTGCTGTTAAATCCTCATTTCATTGTAATAGCCTGTGTGTGGGAGGGGGCAGGGGCAGGAGATGAGATTTAAGGGGTCTGTATTTTGCATGATTTGTTTTCATTTTGTTTTCCTTGCTTAGTTATTGAGAAAGTTTATAGTACCCTGAGGGAGTTGGACCATGTAGCCAAAGAAGCAGCTGATACCCTGGAATGCAGAATTGAAAGAATTCTAGAGGATATGTCGAACACTGCTCTGATCATTTTGCCAGAAGATGAACCTATAGATGTGCTTTCGTTTCTGGAACAGACAGAAAAGCTTGCTATCTCTACCGCTCACAAACTGTCTCAGTAGGTTTATTCACTGCATAGATTTGAAGGTCATATTTGGGAGGGATTATGTAGGTATTACTTTTTTATGCATAGAGAGTTTACTTTTTAAATTTTATTTTAACAGACTACTAGTCTAAAGCAAAATGATAGTATTAGGATCCACGGAGAAACTCCCAAATATCTTGAATGCAGCAGATGTAAGAATGCATCTGTAATGTTTAGCATTTCATATCTTTCTTTATTGTTCTAGCCAGTAGCAAGAAAAATGAAGATGGATAAGGCTTGAAAACGCATCCCTTTGTTAATTGCTTGATTCTTTATGCTGGTTTAAGACTTCTTGTTCTCCTGGTGCTGCAAATTTTTTGGCCTGTGCTTATTTTCCAGGTTATAGCAGAAGAGTTGTTCAGTTATTCTCCAAAAAGATATCTATGCTTACTGTGCAAAATAGGATACCTTTTCTTTATTTTTTGGATTTTATTTTGCTAATTCTGATTTTACAGATTTTTTTTTTAATCTGACTTGTATCATCATGATAAACCTGTTTTATTAACTAGCTGGAAAAGAAATTATTTTTCTTTAATTATTATGAAGTACAGTTGAATCAGATATAATAGTCTGACAAATGGGTTTCTTCATAGCCTGTGTATCTTAATGTCTTACCTTCTCTGTATGCCCAAGCAATAGGAACAAACTGAAAAGTATAAGTGTATTTTCCTGCACCTACAATTCTTCACATCCA
Source organism: Nycticryphes semicollaris (assembly GCA_013400055.1). Taxonomy (NCBI): domain Eukaryota; kingdom Metazoa; phylum Chordata; class Aves; order Charadriiformes; family Rostratulidae; genus Nycticryphes; species Nycticryphes semicollaris. The sequence goes on from VXBJ01000259.1 coordinate 290,296, forward strand.
GTGGGAATTGCAGGGGGGTGTGGTATGTGGAGGTTGGGGGTGTGCCTGGAAAGTAGCAAAGAGTATTCTTCATGTTTTATTCCCTGTGAATGGCTGTGAGGTTGTTTTTGTAGACAGAGTCAGCAAGTGGAATGCTCTGTGTATGAACTGATAGAAACTCTTAAGCACAGGCTACAAGGAGATGCTGGGAGAAGTCTGGAGGTAAGACCTCTAGAGTGTAAAAGGTAACATAGATACTTTATATTTCATTTACATACTGGATAATATAATTATTTTCCTAAGACTTTACCTTTAACTCTTCAGGATTCATATGCCTGTACAAATCTTGACATGAAACAGAAAACACGCTGCCAAGAATGCCTGTCCTGTAGTTACTACAATCTTATAGGACAGCTTTGTCAGAAGAATACTGACTCTTTGGTCAGATGTGAGTCTCTTTTTTTCAATACTTTTAATTTTTTTAAGATAATTTCTATGATTTTTTCCCAAGCTTATTGTGCTAAAAAATATAAACTCATTTAAATATTATATTTATTTTATTTAGGCATGAAGTTTTCTTTAGAGTCCTTAAGACATCGATTGCATGTTGTTGACTCAAGATATCAGGACACCAAGTTTATAGAGACACAGAGGGTTCCTTTGTTCAAATCTGAAATTCAACTGGCTATTCCAAATGTCGTCTTGAGACCAAGTCTTGAAGATATTCAGGTAACAAAATAATTGCACATCTTAGTCATTTACAGTAAAACATTTGTAAATGCCTTTTTAAAAAATAACGTGTTCAAGTTTAATCTGGAATAAGAACTAAAAGGAAAGGAAAAAAAGATGAAAAGTAACTTGATTTCATTACATGATTGGATGCTAAGGTCATGAAGCCACTGATCAGGTTTGTTATGCAGGCCAGTAGAAGCAACAGTTTTACTAAAAGCTCAGTTACTCATGTTTGCAACCCTCTGCTTAGAGGCAAAAATTTCAATGTGCATTTCAAAATGCAAAAATAAAAATGATTGCCATTGATGCAGCCTGATTTGGTCTTCCTGGTCTCCCTAAATTCTGTCAAGTGAAAAACCAATGTTACCAGTTTAAAATATCATTCATAAATCAGCATTCAATTCAGTGAATTGTAAAGAAAAATATTACCAACCTGAAGGCCTAAACTGTGGAAACAATTGAACACTCATTTGAACTCATGCTAATTCAGCAAAATTCTTACACATATACTTACAGTCTCCTATGATATCTGAAATTATTCACAAAGTATTAGTTGTTTATGCTGTTGATTTATGGACTTTTCATTTTGCCTTGTCACCATCAAAATCAGAAGCTGAATTCTTCTCCGATTTAATTTGCAGCCTTCATCAGTTAGAGATCAGACCACAAAGCGTAATTTAAAAATGCCACAGACAGAAGAGGTCATATAATAATTTTTATATCTGACTGTATAGACTATACTATCATAAATTTAGACAAATGTATTCAGGCATTCTGATGTGAATGTGAAAACTATAATTATTAATAATAAATAACTATGTTGATAAGCAGTTTAAGGAGAAATCATACTATAATTAAGTTATGATCCCCAGTGATTTATGGTTTCTGTTCATAAAGGTCTCATATTGTTTGAAAACCACATCATGAAGCTTTATGGAGTACATTTTCCCCTTACTAAATGTAGTTTGGGTGATCCTATTTCATGCTTATTACAATATTTCCTGTAAAGATAGAGGTCTGTTTTTTCCATTTTGGTATTGTTTGGAGGATCCCTTTTTTCTTTTTTCCCCTCTCTTATTTGCCATAATCTCTCTGTGTGCTTAAGATGAATATTTTGCTGGTTTCAGAGTGCTGTAAATAAAGCAGTAAATACCATATTATCGATTGCCAAAGATATCCCCCTGTGGAAATTTGCTTACTTACATCATAAACAGCAGCAAGTAAGTATTGTACTTTATTTTTTTTTTTTTAAATTGTATTTTGGTTAACACTTTTTAATCTCATAAAAATATCTTCTGTACCAGTACTCTGGTTTGTAGTCTGATGGATCTTCCTGTTAAGTGAAAGCCTAGTTTTTAATCTCTATACCAAGTAATTGAACATAAGAGCAATAATTCATAAACCTTATCTTTGGTGGTTTTTAATACTGAAATAAAAAGTTGCTTTATTAAAAATCGTTTTTAAATACTGTTCAAGCATGATGATGATGATGATATTGTAGAGAGTGTGTGAGAATTATCCACTGGTACTACTAGCTGAGTATAAATTATTATCAGTCTTCCCAGCAAAAATTTTATTAGAAATTAAACTTTCAGGCTGCATACAGCACCTATAATGCTACAGAAATACAATATAAATATTTTAACTGACATTAAAATGAGCACTAAAACCTTGGGAAGGTCTGAGGTATAGATAGAAACTGAAACTTGTTGAAGCAGAGAAATGCACAGTAGTGGCAAATGACCTTAATTCTGTCCTTAGTAATGAAATAGAGATCTATGTAGTCTGTGCTGAAAATTGTCTTTGTAAATATATTTTCTTATTTTGTCAATCTGACATGAAAAACAGACCGGCTCATTTCAGTGAAGAAACCCCATTCAAATCCTGAAAATAGATAATAAACCCCCCTAAACTAGAAGAGAGTGGGTTGAATTCAATTTCCTTAAGAAGAATTGTTTGCTCATTTCCAAGCAGCCAGCCCTACACTGCCCACTAAAATGGGTATAGACTGTAATTGTACACTAAAGAAAGCAGGAAACAGCACAGCTGTACTTGTATATGATGAATATTTGACAGATGTCATTCAGAGGTGATTTAATATAGAGCTCTGCCTGGCAACTGTTTATAAAATTGGTTTTAATATTAGAACTATAGTTTCATCAAAATTCCATAAAAAGAGTATCCTTGTGGATGCATTCTCTGCACTTTCTAACTGTTCTTAGAAGTACTTACTGTGTGTACATTGTTGGGCATTCCATAATGTAAATAAATAAATAAAACTAGCAGACATATGTTTTTTCTTGTTTAATTTATGCCAGATGGAACAAGCTGTTGCTCTAGAGCTCGGTGATGAGAGCAAACTCACCAGGATGGTGGCACTGAAACCTTTAGACAAGCAGATCATTGAGCATAAGGATGTAAACAAAGTGGTGATCCAACTAAATACAATTATTTTATCTCTTAAAAGTGAAGCATTGGATCTTCTGGACAGCTTTTCTGAATTTTCGGGCATCTGGAACAAGGTTAAATACATATTCAATAATAATCATATTGTGAAATTTTCTAAATAAACTCTTTTGGGTTGCATTAGGAGACTGTGTGGTCAGTAGGAAGCACTAGTTACATGGCAGGATCCACATCTACTCCTGTGTTGACCAGCAATTGTCACTCTTTACCAATTAAACCACCTGAGGAAGAAAGCAGAAGAACAAAAAAATGTTGGAGCGTAAACAAGCTTATGCTCTCACATGCTTTTGCAACTTTCACACAGCATCTCATCTGCAAAGGTTATAAAAAAGAATAATTTAGCAGAACCTATGAGAAATTGCAGACCGCAAAACTGCCCCTGAATATTAAACTGACTAGTTCTTCTTCAGCAAGCACTGCTGAAAGCAGCTTTTCTATTTCTTCACAGAAATGATAAGCTAAATCTAAGAAATATTTCCAATAATAAGGATTCTGAAGCAGAAGAGAATCTGGGCTGAATCATTAGGAATTGGGTCCTGTCACATAAATAGTAAAATTCTGCAGAGTGTTTTGGCAGGAGATATTTTATGAAATTAAACCTTAAATTCATTCTGACTTGTGAAATTCAGCAATGTGTGGATGGCCAGCTACTGCTCTTACCTATCAAAGCTCTTTTAGGCTAAGAAGCAAGCAATTGTAACAAGAATAATCTTATCTTTGTAACTGCCCACTATTTTTAACATCCCCTTCCTAAACCACTTCACAGATGGCCACATTCCCACAGCTGACTATTTTTGCAGTTAGAGTTCAGTCTAAGACAGGGAATTTTCACCTCTTCATGGCTTCTGGGGTTCCAATTCGTAATGCTTATTTACCTTATTTTTTGGAGATATTCTTTGAGATAACCACATATTGATCCTATATCTTTTTACCCAGACAAAGTGCAATCAGAATGGATGATGAAGTACCATGATAAAGTTCCCTTTTTTTATTAAAATCTCCTAAAATTAATCTTAATCTCCTCCTCAATTTTGAAATTCCTTAGGAGGTGACACTGTTTCCCCCGCCTTCTTTGGGATCACTGGGAACTGTCATGGGGAACTCATTATTGGCTAGAGAAGCTGTAGTGACTTCTCAGGAACCTCACAGTGCAGGCTGTAGATGAATGTCACTGAGCTGGATGAAGATCATTTGTCTGTAATTCAACCAAGAATCTACCACATGTATTGAGCTGGTGACACTGAAGTTCTCACCTCTGCAGAGACCAGCTTACCTTTTGAAAAGGAAGGCTGTTCAGTGCTCTGTTCCCTTTGAACAAGCTTCAACAGGCTAAATGCTCCTTGTTCCCTTCGATCCATCCTTCCCTGCCAAACTATTTGTGTTCCAAGTGGTCAGGCCATTTTCAGCTAGAAACTGCAGTTAATTACCTTGTTTCAGGAAGAACGAAGTTGGCTGAATCCAATTGCTACTATTTAAATATCTGTTAGAGGATGTAAGCTGCTTTTGGGGGTTTGCAGACAGAAGGGGATAGTTCCAACAAAGTTATAGCAGCTGTATTGTAAATTTCATAGTAGTATTTGGATAGATAAGAGGTAGCCTGATCTGTGTCAGTTTTTAGGTTATGGATTTCAGGTCCTTTAAAGAGTACTGTGCAAAGAGTAAGAGTCAGGAAAAGCAGTTCAAGTGCAATAATTTGATCTTAATGCTTATATCTTAAGTTCTCTTAGAGAGGGATCACTTGTGTTTGCAGAGTACATCAGGCAGCTGGGTCCCCCATAGGTTATTGTAATACCAGTGCTAAATAATAATTTAAATAAATTTCTTTTAAATAGGATCCAGAGGAAAAAGTGAGGGAATTTATAGATACTAAACCAACAATGGCTGAATTCCAAACTCAAATCAGATACTTTTCTGTAAGTATTAGGTCTTTAATAAAAATGAACCGTTCAGAGAAATTGTAGTGCAATTAAAAGCTTATTGCTTGTGTTTGTCTTAGCAATTAGAAATGCAAATCAGTGAATTGCCAAATCACTGCATACTGGAATCAGTGGATATTGCAACAGAATCGTTGAAAATAGCCTTAATTCAGGAATGTCGCTCAAGACAAAGAACATTTGGATTAGCTCTGAATAAAAAGTCTGCCGCAGACATGGATGAAATTTATTCATTCATTGAAAATGTTAGCAAGAGATTAAGCAGACCTATCCGTGACCTTGACGATGTACGAGGAGCAATGGAAGCCCTAAAGGAAATTCGAGAGAATGAGATTAAAATTGACATGACAGTTGGACCTATAGAAGAGTCTTATTCCGTGCTTCATAAATACAATCTGCTCTTTCAAGATGGAAATACAGAAAGAGTTGATGGATTGGCCTATGCCTGGAGGAACCTAAACATGCAGGTATCATAGCTGTATTGTTTCTCAAATCTTATATATAGCAAAGTTATTGTCAGCATTTTCAGTATTGAAATGCTAGAACAAAACTATTTTCTTTAACAGCTGTGATTTTTTTTCCTGCCTATTTTATGGCTGTTTTTCCTTTTTGTCTGCGTGTAGGCACTGCAGGTTGAGGACTTGCTGCTGAAGGTACAGCCAGACATGAAAACAGATTTACTGAGTGGTGTTCAAAAATTCCAGATGGATACTGCAGAATTTTACAAAGATTATGATGAAAAGTAGGTGACCTGTAGTGCAATACAATTATGCTTCATTAGTGATTGTTAAAAAATGATGCATCTAAACGTCTTCCAAAAATAAACACAGCACAGCCTCAACATATATAAGATCACTGATAAAAAAGCCTGATTACAGAATAATATAAGATGGACAGATACTCTTTCTGTCACAGATTCATTCCTGTAATTTCAGCGCTGGAGTCGGTGAAATTCCTGAAGAGTTAATAGGTTGGGGGGGAAGAAATAAAATTCTTAATCTAGGTCCAGATGTAAAGGGTTTTTTTTTTTGTTCTAAACTCAAGCAAGCACTTAAGCAGATATTTAATATTAAGTATAGAATTAGTGCCTTGGATGTGAGTGGAGATTTAGTTCTGGGTGTTTATAGGTATTATTCAGTCTTACTTGTAAGCTAACTTTGGACCAGAAAGGGACCAGAATTTGGTTTCCTGTGATCTCTTATGGTTCCAGGACAATACATGAAGGGTGTATATTTTTTGACAATGAAGTTCATGTCAGCAGCTGACCCAACAGAAGGTAGTTACAGTTCTCATCCCGAAATATTAAGATGCAGCCAAGAAGTGGTCCCAGGTGTGAGAGCTGGGGATTGCACCCAGTTCTCTAGCTGAGATGTACTCATGAGGGCATAATCATATTTTTTCTGTTATTTTTCTGAGTGCTCAATTATGGTTCTAGTATCAGCTACCACAGTTATTACACCTGAATTATATACTGCTGTCTTTCCCTTTTGAATACATTCAAATGTATTTTCCAGGAGAAAAGAAATGAAAAATAACAAACACAAAACGTTTGTAGATTTTTTTAGCTGTTTGTAATACATATGGTAAACTGAATTAATTTTATTATTGGAAAATAAATCAGGCTTTCTTTCAAGGACTACTTGACACGTAATGTTGGGACACTGAATATACTTTGTATTCTCTGTTAGTGTCTTTTGTGAAAATTTCTAGAAAAAATGTTAAAAAATATTAGATACTCTTTAGTTAATCTGAGTTTGTTGTGCTTCTTTGTGAAGCCTGTATGGTTGATACTTGCACTGAATTTGTGCTGTTTTTTACAGGGGCCCCACTGAGGAAAATATTCTTCCCCATGAAGCAAGCGACAGATTACAGATCTTTCAAGCCAAATTTGATGAACTGTGGAGGAAGTATATTTCCCTTTCTGGAGGGGAGGAACTATTTGGTCTTCCTATCACAGGTAGTTTCTCAGGGGATATGGATACTTGGTCCTAGGCTATTAAATTTCTCATGTAGATCCTGCTCAATACATTCAGTAATAGATTCATTGTAGAAAGCTTCTTTGCAGTAAATTGTTATTCTCTTTCCTATGAAAAGCAACTGTGTGACACTGGTGCTCAGTCTGCACATACATGAAAAACAGGTGGAAAAATATTGGTCCCTGTATCTCAGGGTGCAGCAGCTTAGCTCTCCTGCTTTTTCTGTTCAGAGCTAAGTGCATCTCCTGTCTGTGTTCTTCCATGTCCGAATTGGGGAAACACGTTGCCCAAGAACTCAAGTTGTCCCTGATCCAGGTATATAATGAATTCCCTCGGCCTGTGTAGCTCATTTGTAATATCCTTATATCTCCTAGTCAGACACACTTCAAGTGTGGAAGACTGTGGTGTGAATTAAAGTTACAGCAGAATGTATGAGAAGAACTTTATTTTGTACAGACTAAATTCAGTATATTTTCCTGTCTGAAGATATATGCAATAATGTTATATTTAACTAGGAATTCCTAAGAGTGAGAGAAACTAAATGAAACATTTCTGTTAAGGAGGTCCATTTAAAATACTTTCAGTGTGTAACATATTCTATATCTTTATTTTGAGAGCCAACCCCTTCATCCCTGACCTCTGCCTCTTCAATAAATTATGCAAATTGAGATAGGGGACATTTTAGTTCTTGTCTAAAACTATAGTGTGTTCCTTTGCCATTTCAGCTACTTTTTCAACATTAACCTCCTCACTTATAAAATTACATCTACCATTGCAGAAGAATATTTATAAAAAAGTCAGTAATCTAAACAACTACTGGGCATCAAAACCTCGTGTTCTTACATAGTATAACTAGAAATGTTTGTCTTGCTATGTGAGAGACTGCAAGTCTGATTTCATACATTGATTAAATACCAATTTTAGAAATACATGGATTTTTATGTTCAAGAATACAGTTGTACCTAATTAACAAATCTTTTATTTTAAAATTTGAAACAGAGTATCCAGAGCTGCACAAAATTAAACGTGAGCTTTCGTTGCTTCAGAAACTTTACAGTCTTTATAATTCAGTTACTGCTAGTATCAATGGATACAATGAAATACTTTGGAATGATTTAAATATTGAAAAAATTAACAGTGAACTTCTGGATTTTCAAAACAAGTAAGTTATTATTTGAATTGCGTACAATTTTTATTTCTCGCCTCTCTGTTTTAATTAGCTTGTGAAAATTGCTCTGAGGGGGCAAAAATCTGTTGGTTTATTTCAAGCTCAGGCTTGCTCAAGTGCTTGGCACAGCTGCATTAGTTGCCAGCTGTGGTGTGTGACCTTACTTATCTCACTCTCTGAGTCCCTTTAGGCTTGTTGGGGTAAATCAGCGCCGTAGGTTGTAGCTTATTTAATTAATAAGGTACATAAACCTGTGGCAAGGTGACTGTAAGTATAAATAACCTTCAGATCTGATGTTCATATATTACTTTTTCAGTTTACAGCCAGTGTGATGTCTGTGGTGTTAGACAAAATTTTGATGTTAATGTCTACTTCTGCACATTTGTATGGCTTGAAATTGTTACTAAAACAAGGGTAGGGAGTCACATTGAATTCTAAGGTGTTATTTGTAAAACCACGCTTTGCTGAAGTCATAGTAATTTTTCTACTGTGTTGGTAAAGATACCACTTTGGTGTTTCAACAGCCGTGACTGGACCTGCCAAGACTTCCCTGACCCAGGTTGTTGCTTCTGCCAGAGGCAGGGGCTCATGAACCAACAATATTTGGATTGTTTCCCCTTGGCCATCTTTCTTTGGATTCTGATTCCTGGCACTGGAGTATGGACAGAATTGCAAGAAAAGGGAAATATTTATTACATGCAAAAATGGAAAGTCTATATGCAGGTCTTGAGTACTCTGTGCATCCATTCCTTCAGAGTACCTATCTGTACCAGTCTATGTTTTACTCTTAATGGGAATCACAGAATATACAACAGAACCAAATTACATGCAAAAGTTGGAAAATAAACATGCAATATTTTAATCTTGTGTATATTTATTGGAAAAAAGATATGAACCGTCTATCTTTTTCCTGTTTCCTTTTATTATTTTTGTGTAAGTGTTCTCTTCACTGCTTTGCACAGTGGCTCTGGTGGCTTTTTCAGTGAGTTCTGTCAAGACTGGTTCATACTCAGTATAAATAGCTTTCTCTTCTGCAGAGTCTTTCTTCTGGAACAGCCAGTGTGTGTCTCTTTACTTCACCAGTAGTTCTGATCAGCTTTGGCTTTGGATTCTCCAATGTGACCCGAGAGAGACTTCACTTATGTTTTGGTATTATTCAAGAGACTGAGATCAAATCTGTGTTTCTCTTCTCATCCTGTGAATCTTTCAAAAGCATGGGAAAAGTTACTTGTGCTCAGGCTTTGTAGTGATATGATATTTTGAGTGTGTCATCGATTTGGCAGGGTCCATTTCTGTACACACTGAAGGATTGAGGTTGAGATTTTCATTGTTTTCTGGAACAACCGAGTGAACTGTCCTCTAGTCATTAATTTGAAAAAACCCAACCTAATTAAAAAAAAATAGTAAAACCAATTATATGTAAAATATATGTATTTTGCATTTGGACTTCATATCATTTCAGTAGAATTCTGGAATCTGCAGCATCATTTTTTTCTGTAGTTAATTACATTTTACAGGTTAGTAGGATTCTCTTTATGCTTCCTTCTAGAACTTTGAAGCAAGCCATTGCGTGACAACAGATTTTAAAGTTACGTGCTTCTTTTTTTAGTTCATGTATGACTGGTTTTTTTTCCTCTCAAGTATTGAGCTGTATGTGGAACAAGGTGACCATCAATAGGCAGTAAATATTTCTTTGTAATAGAAGTCTAACACAGTACTATCCTTCCTTTGGCAGGCTTGCTTGCGTTATTGCATGAATCTATTCTCTTTAAAGCTGAAGAAATTTAAACAGTGTACAGGGGATAGGCACAGAAATAACTAAGATGGTATGCTCTGTTAGGAAAGGAGAAGGAATACTGGAAATGCAATTAGTAGTTTAGCATAATTGTAAAGATATGCATAATTCTTTAATGTTCTTTTTTGCTACCCCTTTAAAAATAGTAATAGAATAGGAAACCTAGAAAAAGAATCACAAGAATATCTGTAAGTGAAAATAAATACATTTTAAAAGAGATTACAAGGATGACTATTTAGATTAAACCCATGTAGTGGTGAACATTCTAGAAGTTTATAATAACAAGTAGAGAGAAGTTTCCCTTTATGTTTTACTGGAATATATAGTGTAAAGAGAATAAATTTAAGAAGGACATTTAAACCAGATAAATGGAGTAGTATTTTAACATTGTAACTCACGGAACTTGCTGTTAGAAGATATTACTGAAACCAAGACAAAAAAAAAAGTAGCAGTTTTCATTACCAAGCTACAGAGATCCCATTCCAGTTGCCAAGGTCCCTTCCAACCACATATAACGTTACTTCTTGTGCCTCAGCACAGAAGTAGCCAGGAACTGCCTCATAACACCTTATCCATACATAGCAGGGTATAATTTTCCCTTCTGCAATGCTTTTCTCTGCCATATTTAGTACTGTCTATTGTTGGATTCAAGATGAAAGATTACAGAGATTATTGCAGTGCTATGACAGTATGCATATGTTCATCTACCTCTTACCAGCAAGCAGTGAAGAATTCACACATGCTCCAGTGTTGTGTGACAGATTTGTCTGGTTTTGGGCTGTGAAAAATGAAGAATTTCTTTGCAGGAATTTTTCATTATGGGTTGGTTTTATGCAGCTTTTTGTTTCTGCCATTGAGCTGTAAGAGAACTGCTGTCAGTCTTTGGTGCATAGCTTTGGCAGATGAAAATTGGCAGTGCTTGTTAGAAGCAAGTGGAGCTGTGACAGATCATAGTACAAGAAGTTCTTACTTTTCAATTTTTTTTCATCTTGAAATTGTGCATAGTGGAAGGATTTTCTTTAAATATCTTTTGTACAAACTAGGTATAAAATGGGACTTGTTTGATTGAAATATTATTCAGTTTGCAAGGAGGTCAGTTTTGGTTTAGGATGTACTTTATATTGCTTGAAAAAGTGTATGTTGTTTAATGTTTTACAAAATAGGTTGCATTTTCAAATTTTTGGTAAAACAATGACACTGCAAAGGCTTAAGTTCAGACCTGAGTTTGCACATGAATTTAATCTCTTTTAATTCAAACTGAAATAGAAACCAAACCATTCTAGTGTGATTTTTACTCTCTTTAGCAGTGTTCCATACCTGCAGTCAGAAACAATAAGCTGTATATTATGTTACCAGCTTGCAGCTGGATTTTTATTTAAAGTTTACTGGTGCATTGGTTGAAAAACGAGAAGACATTGTCCTATTAAATGGTGGATTGTGATTATTAAGAATAAAATATTTGTTCTTTTTTGTGCTTTTTAAAGAATCCGTAAGTTACCGAAAGCATTGAAGGAATGGCAAGCTTTTCAACACCTCAAAAAAAAAATTGATGACTTCACAGAGAGCTGTCCTTTGCTTGAAATGATGGCAAACAAAGTATGTTCAGCATAATAATTTGGGGATAAGATTAACTTTAAAAAAAACTGTTGAAGACTATGGTGTTATGACTATAAGATGCTTTCTGTAATTCTTTTTTATAGATAAAAGCAGCTATATATGGCAGAAAAACTAGTTAGGTTTAGTTACAGAAGAGTAGAAGAAAAGACTTCATCATGTGATTAGAAAAACTGTTAACACTTTCAATGGAATGAAAATCCAGAGTCTTCTATTTGTTTAACAGAGGCAGTGCAAAAGTATGTGATCATTCTAGTCCTAAACAGAATAAAATTGACAGAAACTTTCTTTATTCCCATGGACTTTTCTAGGCAATGATGTCACGACACTGGGAAAGAATTGCACAAGTAACTGGGCATCACTTTGATGTTGACTCTGAAAATTTTGCCTTGAAAAACATAATGGATGCCTCTTTATTAAAATATAAAGAAGATATTGAGGTACACATACTTTTCTGGGTTTTTTTTTTAATCAATAACTTGTGATCTGGGGCTCTGTGCTTTTGGAATTCTGTTTCTAGTCGGCTTTGTAACATTAAAAAATTTGCCTTTACTTGGAAAATTCTTTTGAAGAATAACTAACCAGCACTGCTAATACCAGCTACTTTGGTAGCTGGTATTAGCAGTGCTGGTTAGTTTATTTCCTTTTTATTCTAGACAAGGATTAAATGGATAGATTGTATTGTACTAGTCCTTCCACAGAAGGAATTAGTTTGTTTTAACAGTAGTGTGATTCTGGTTTAGGGTTTGCCTACTTACAGTTTTTATTTCCTTTTAAATGTCTTATCAGAGAGAAAGAATAGTTGATCTAAGTCTGATCCTGTTTAGCACTCAAAATCCTTGGAACACAGTAAAAGTGGAAGATACAGGATTAAAGGAGAACAAGATTCTTTTGTCCTACAGAAGCGACTCTTCACAAGAGTACAGAGCATTGAGAAGGCTTATGTAATGAACACAAGCTACAAAGCTATTGCCTCCTCCATTTTGGGGACAGTAGTTATCGAGCAAGTACATTAGCTTTATGCTCATTACTTTTTGCAAGAACAAAGTATAGCTAAAAATAAAGAAGGAAAATGCCAACAATTTCTAACTTGAGTTCTACAGTCACTTAGCTAAATCTGCGATCTCTCTGTATAGTGATTTCAGGGCTCTGGGATGGCTGGTAAGGGAATCTGGAGCACAGGTTATTTTTTTTCTCTCTCCTCCCAGTTTTGGGCAGTGACACTGGAAGAAACAGAAAAGTGCAGCCCATTAATACCTGACTCTGTGGTTGGTGTCATGATTACAGTTTTGAGTTTTCAATAATGGGATGGCCTACGTGACGCCAGGCTTGCTGGCATCAGATGGGATTCTTAAAGGGGGAAGAGGGTCTTGGCTCATGAGCTAATGAAGCTCATCGACAGAGCTTTAAGCCAGGCTTGAGGAGGAGGGAGGGGGGCAATATCAGGCTTGCCTGTGAGAAGCTGAGGGATGACAAGCAACTGTTAGAGGAACAGCGTGCTAGCGAGGGCCTGCAGCCTGTTGCTCTGGGATGTTCTGGCTACACTGCAGCACATGTCTTAATGGAGAAAAACCAACCGGTTTTGAGGTAATAGGAAATACCTCAAAAGAATTAGAGGGTGTTCCTCTAAAGTCACATGGCTGACAGCCCAGGTTTTGAGGTATTTCAATGTATATTTTCATTAGCTAGATTATCTTTGTAAATGTGCCTTATATTAGCCTTAGGGGAACATAATTTACTAGTTTAATTTTATATAGGATATCTGCATTGGTGCTGTTAAAGAAAAGGATATTGAAGCAAAATTGAAGCATGTCATCAGTGAATGGAATGCTCATGCTTTCAGTTTTGGCCAGTTCAAAACTCGTGGAGAACTCCTTCTGAAAGGATCAGATATATTGGAGAAAATAGCTTTGGTGGAAGACAGCCTCATGATATTGGGGTCCCTAATGAGCAACAGGTACAAAACTTAATAAATGCATATATTCTGTAAATCTAATCCAAAAGTAAACAATGATCATCTTAGGTTCTTTTTCCCTTTAACTCATGTTCATACAGGTATAATGCACCTTTTAAATCCACTATACAACAGTGGGTTCAGAAGCTGACCAATACTGCAGAGATAATTGAAAACTGGATTACCGTACAAAACCTCTGGATTTACCTTGAAGCTGTGTTTGTTGGTGGAGACATTGCAAAACAACTACCTCAAGTATGTTGATTTGTGATAACAATAAGCTAATGGCAATATGTTGTACCAAGAGATTACCAACATCACAGACTTCACTTGCCAATGCATTTAATGCGTCTAAGTTTTGTGGGCTGTGCATTGGCAGTTCAGGAGAAGTTTTGCCAAACTGAGATCTGTCGGGCTGAACTGCTGAGAACTTGCTCAAACCTACAGCAGCAGCTTTGTTTGCAATTCAGGCTCACATGTTCCTGTCACCTTGCAATATTATCATATGATAGCACAGGGCTTAATGGTACAAAACTGGTGTATCCCTTCTCCCAGATATACCAACATCCTTTTCTTCCTGTGCACACAAGTTTATAGGCTCTAAGTTATAGTGACAGTAGAGTTCAGGGTTGGACTCGATGATCTCCAGAGGTCCCTTCCAACCACATATCATTCCGGGATTCTGTGACAGGTTTTCTGTATGAATTCTGTACTTGCTAGGACTCGGAATAACTAAATCCAAGACAGATGCTGCAAGACTTGGGCAGCTGCCTACGTGCTAATCTGTGTGGACTATTACAACCTCTTCAAAAGGCAATTATGACTTTCCATGATGGCAGCTGCAAAAGAGTTAAGGACTGATCTGACTTCCTGCAGAAGAAAAATACAAGAATATGTCATCCTTTCCATTATGTCTCCTAATGAGAAATTTGCATATAGTTCTAGCACACCATGGTTTAGTAGCGCTGGATCAACCAGCACTGTAACTTAACAAAACCATGATTATTGAAAAATTATTAAATATGAATTTATTTTAGGCCACAGCTTTTATAATTACCAGCTTACAGTTTCCAAAACCAACATTAATTTTTGTCAGCTAAGTAAATCTTTCATAACTGTTATTTAAGAGAACAATACTATTTTTTTTAGTTTTTTATATTGTTTAAGTTTATTAGAGAATTAATATATAATTAATATAAACAATTATATTGTTTAAGTTTATTAGAGAATTAATAAGCATTTTTGCAGACGAACAAATGCTGCAGCACAACTGAGGCATTTGGTAACTGCTAAAGCTACTTCTTACAAGGATGATACATGAAACAGTATTCTACAAACAAGCAAATTTGGTGACTATCTTTAAAGAAGGAGGAGAAGAAACAGCTTGTTGGGGGAGTAATGATAGATGAGTGGGCTTAATTGCAATTCCTGGATGAATACTGCAACAAATAACTGTCCGTAAGCATCTGGAAGTTAACAAGGAGATGAGTAACAGCCAATGTGGATTTTTTATGAGCAAAACTTGTCAAACAAATCTGATTTATTTTTAGTGGGCAACAAGCTTTGTGGATAGTTACTACATATCTTGGCTTTTCACACTGCCTGTTTTGGTAGTGCTATTAGAAAACGAGTTTAAGATTGTTCCTGTGTAAAAGCAGGCAGCAAAGTGTGGGATTCATAAACAGCAATACCTGATAACTAGAATATTGTACTTGGTTTTGGCTGAATAAACACATAGACAAACTTGAGAGAGCATAAAAGAAGGTGATCAGAATAAGGAACTCTCCATGAAAGATGACACACAAGAAAGATTCAACAAACTATGCTTATTTGGCTTGAAAAATAGGAAAAACTGAAAAGAAGGCACAATAGGTTTTAACAAAAAGAAGGGCTGTTAAAGAAGAAAACAATGTGTTCTCTCTATCTCTGAATATGATGAGAAGTAATTGGTGTACACACAAGAAAGGTTACGCTTACGTATGGTAAGAGTCACCAGTTGCGAAGATTGCCCGGGGAGGGTTTTGAACCTCCAGCGTTGAGCATCTTTAAACACCAGACAGGCAGATGTTTTTCAAGAATGACATGGGTATGGATCCTGTCTTGTGACAGGCAAATGGTCTCTTGGGATCTCTTCTAGCTTTCAGATAATTTATAATCCCATTAACATTTCCCAGATAATTTATAATCACATTAACATTTCATTTGTTGTAGGTGAAGAAAGAGTTTTTAAAGGCAATATGTCTGGTGTAGAAATGTGTTTATTCTCCAGCTCCCAGTATTTGGGAATTTGTCTCCCTTCACCTACAGTACTTTATGAGTGTGGCAACTTCAGACTACTTACACTGTTTCTGTTTGTCAGTTATTACTACTAACAACTTCCTCCTGGTAACCCATGTGGAGCAGCTGTTACATGCCATTGTGCACTGCGATTAGGAAGACTGTAATTTCTGAGAAGGCAAGCTGTTTGAGTTATCTGGTGTGTGCTGGAATCCTTTCATATGGACAATTTTGGTGCCCAGCATGAAGTAAAAGACACTTCCAGAGCTGTCCTACTGCACTCTTTCTTTTGCAGTTTGAACTCTGGTCATTATAAGCACTGGTCATTATATGCATGTCTGTAAATATTCATACACTAGTCCTGCAAAGAAGACTTGAACACTAAGGGAAATATTAAACTATTACCTTGTCTCATGGAATTCTTTGATTTTTAAAATTTGACAAACCTGAGGAAAAGCTAATGCGTTTTTCATGTACTCCAGGAAGCCAGAAGATTTCAGAACATTGATAAGTCATGGCAGAGAATTATGCAGAGAGCCCATGAAACATCAAACATCGTGCAGTGCTGTGTTGGAGATGAGACTTTGGCACAGCTATTGCCACATTTGCTGGAACAACTGGAAATCTGTCAGAAATCACTGACGGGGTATTTGGAAAAAAAACGGTTAATATTTCCAAGATTTTTTTTTGTATCTGACCCTGCTCTCCTGGAAATCCTTGGTCAAGCATCTGATTCCCACACTATTCAGGTACAAGCACTAAAACAGTAACGTTCTTATGGTCAATATTAGTAAGTGAGGACCATGGAGGATTTTGTTGTTTAGTCGACAGAATTTCTTTCACTTATGGAAAGATTTATAGAATCTTCTAATACAGGATTTAAAGGAAAAGTAATAACACCATATCAAATCAGTTTATGGAGCGGCTCTTATTTTTTTTCTGATTCTGTTGTAGGCACATTTATTAAGTTTGTTTGACAATGTTAACCGAGTGGGATTTCATGAAAAAAACTACGACCAGATCTTATTGTTTGAATCTCAAGAAGGAGAACAGGTCAATATTATTGAACCAGTTTTAGCTCAGGTAATGGAAATATATATTGCAGTTTTTCATGACTTGATTTAAAGTAGATTTACATTTCAGAGACCAACGTTATCGCATCATGCTATTGTTTGACTACCTGAAAGAAGACCTTCCAATGTAAACAGCAGGAGCAAAAGCCAGAAGGACAGCACATTTGTGTCATTCTGTAACAATTACTTTACCTGTTTTTTCAGCAGTACTGATGTGAAGTGCCATATCTCTAGAAGGGCAGTGGAGCAGAAGGAGGAGAGGAGCCTTTTAAAGATTAGAGAATAACAGAGGGAAATGGGAGTATGAAAGACTGGGAAAAAAGTCTCATAGGGCTTTTTCTCCTTGTGAATTATTCATAAACTAATTATTTAAAAGTACTTTCTTATTTATTTCAGGGCAATGTGGAATTCTGGTTAGGTCAACTGCTGAATGGGATTAGGAAAACAGTCCACACCATCATTAGACAGGCATCAATGGCCATTAGCGATTCAGGATTTAAGCTGTATGACTTTCAGGCAATGTTTCCTGCACAAATAGGACTTCTGGGAATTCAAATGATCTGGACCAGAGATGCAGAGAATGCGCTGAACAGTGCCAAAACAGACAAAAAGGTAGTATTTAATGAATCTGTGGGGATTAATTAAAAGCATTGTTTGGAACAGTGCATATTGTGAAAAGCTAAAAGTAATGTGTAGGAAAAAGCACAAAATACTAGCTAAGTAACCAGAATAACAAAGAAGCTAACAGGAAAGCAGAATGATAAAAAATGTGTTAAGAGGTCACACCTCTTCATCAACCCTCAGAATGTGCTTTAGAATTGCTCCTAATCCTGTGATTTTCTCTATTGTTCTGTCAGCACAGTTGTCTTGCTAGGGACAATTTTTCAGTTTGGGAATATAGGGAATCTTATCCTATTACTCTCCCAAAATCAGACTTGGAAAGAAATAAGAGCTCCCAAAACCTTGGGAAAAAGCTGTGCTTAATGGGCATTGGTCTGCTGTAACAGAATGTATTAGATTCTTTACCTGATGAGCTTTTTATTTTAGGGAAGGGAAAGAACAGAGGCCATATGAGGAGGTGTTGGTTTTATTTCAGTCACGTAGAGAAGATCCTGTTAACACTGATGTGTGATTACTAGCACTGAATCTATAAAGGAGGAAGGAGAGGATGTGAACTAAAGGGTTTCAAATTACCATTAATCAAGAATACACAGTGAAATTGGACTAAGAACTAGTAACCCCATCCTACCATAAAAGTAAATTCAGGGGAATGGTACCATGCTATGCTTTGATACTGAATGAAAAGAAAGACTCAAGACTATGAAGGTCACTTAGTGCTACATTTTCTTTATTGTACAATGTTTAAAAAGGGCATAGACCTGCTTTTAGTCCACACCAGTTCATATACTAAGTAGGTGCACATATTCTTTTGCATTAACTAGAAAACAACTTTCACTTTTTTGGGATCAAAGATGTCATGAACTCATATGTTTTATTTTTTATTCTAAAAAATGGAAGGACAGATGATGTTTGTATTAATATGGCTGTTCTTGCTATGTGGAAAAGGTAATGCACACAACAAACCAGAAGTTTTTGGAACTTTTAAATGATTTGATTGACATGACAACACAAGATCTGACAAGAATGGAGCGCACAAAATATGAAACTTTAATCACCATACATGTGCACCAGAAGGATATTTTTGATGATTTGGTAAGTTTTTGAAAACCTTTAAGGGACTTGCTGTGTGGAAGTAATTTTCTGCACCTATAAAAAAGTGATAAACAAATCTTACAGTTTATTCTCTTTGAGTAGCTCTGATATTAGTGATTAGTGCTGTGATATAGTGTATCAAATTTTGTTTGATTTTATATAGATGTGATGCAGAGATAAGGGTGAATTATATACAGGTATGTTTATAGGTTCAGGCTTCAGCTTTTAAAACAGTTGTTGATACACATCATGCACAAACTCAGTGTGAGCAAAAGAGTCTAACTTTTAAAATGAAACTATTCTCTTAAATTGAAAAATTAATACATTATTTAATTGAAATGTAAATGGAAAAAAGTCCATTTAATTTTGCTATCAATCATGTGATTACAGGCCAGCCTATGTGTTGATTTAAGGTAATAGTTATTCAAAGATTAAAGTGAAAATTTTAGCAACCATAACCAGAACAGATATTTTAAATATTTTTATAATTGCCTTGCATCAGGTTTCCTTTAGATAAGTATTTTGAAAACATGAAATTAAGATTATAAAAATGAAGTAAAATTACTTTCCAAAAGCTTGCAAGATACAATGGTCAATAATTCAATACTGCATTGTTTAATTTATGCATATATGTTAGAAAGATAAAATTAAGTGCATGTGTAAAGAAAGGTAGAAAAATCATAAAAATTCTGTAATTTAGAAATAAAACTGCCAGTTTCTAAGCAGCATGCTAAAGCATGGGCTTTATCCTCTGCCTGTAATTTTTAATTTGTTTTCCTAACTATTTCTTAATTGAACATTTAATAATCAATTAATTATAATAATTATTATAAATGATCACAAATTAATTATAATATCCATCAATTAAGATTATAATAAAATTAAATAACAGAAAATTGGTTAAATTTAAAGGGTCTGTAGGTGAAATAAAAAATCAGGGGCACATCCAAAACTGGGGAAAACATTCTTAATTGATCCATATATCATCCTTTTCTCGCAAGCATTCTGTTTCCTGATAAACATGTCCTTTTGTGATTGAGAGAAAGGAGAGGGTGGCTGTGAATTCAGAACCTCCTCTTCACCTTACACTGTGTCTGCAAGGCCAGTAATCAGGACTACATATTCTATAAGAATTTTGAGTGGTTTTGAGCTGAAATGTCAAAACTAATGAATCCAGATCTATTAATCTGCCACAAATCTAAATATGTGTGTCAAGTTTATACTGAAGAATATATCCCAGATAAACACATAGACATGTGTACAATATATTCAAGTATTGTCCATGATGAAGTATTTCTGTGAATAATGGCACAAGATGCCGTGCAGTGTTACCAGTATTACTCAAGATATTTTATGAAGTTTTCTATTACTCTTCTTCAATATCTCTGTAAGACACAATTCACAATCTCTGTACACAAGACAAAGGAAAACCAAAGTGGTCCAAAGGTTCAGAGCATGTCATAGATGGGTTTGAAATATAATTCTGGATGTCTTAACTCTTGACAGATTCTGTGCTCGTTCTTCCGGTTCCTGTGTTTGTGCACAGTAGAGTTTTTTTTTTTTTT
>VXBJ01000259.1:311633-352690 GCA_013400055.1 Nycticryphes semicollaris
TTGGAACAGTGCATATTGTGAAAAGCTAAAAGTAATGTGTAGGAAAAAGCACAAAATACTAGCTAAGTAACCAGAATAACAAAGAAGCTAACAGGAAAGCAGAATGATAAAAAATGTGTTAAGAGGTCACACCTCTTCATCAACCCTCAGAATGTGCTTTAGAATTGCTCCTAATCCTGTGATTTTCTCTATTGTTCTGTCAGCACAGTTGTCTTGCTAGGGACAATTTTTCAGTTTGGGAATATAGGGAATCTTATCCTATTACTCTCCCAAAATCAGACTTGGAAAGAAATAAGAGCTCCCAAAACCTTGGGAAAAAGCTGTGCTTAATGGGCATTGGTCTGCTGTAACAGAATGTATTAGATTCTTTACCTGATGAGCTTTTTATTTTAGGGAAGGGAAAGAACAGAGGCCATATGAGGAGGTGTTGGTTTTATTTCAGTCACGTAGAGAAGATCCTGTTAACACTGATGTGTGATTACTAGCACTGAATCTATAAAGGAGGAAGGAGAGGATGTGAACTAAAGGGTTTCAAATTACCATTAATCAAGAATACACAGTGAAATTGGACTAAGAACTAGTAACCCCATCCTACCATAAAAGTAAATTCAGGGGAATGGTACCATGCTATGCTTTGATACTGAATGAAAAGAAAGACTCAAGACTATGAAGGTCACTTAGTGCTACATTTTCTTTATTGTACAATGTTTAAAAAGGGCATAGACCTGCTTTTAGTCCACACCAGTTCATATACTAAGTAGGTGCACATATTCTTTTGCATTAACTAGAAAACAACTTTCACTTTTTTGGGATCAAAGATGTCATGAACTCATATGTTTTATTTTTTATTCTAAAAAATGGAAGGACAGATGATGTTTGTATTAATATGGCTGTTCTTGCTATGTGGAAAAGGTAATGCACACAACAAACCAGAAGTTTTTGGAACTTTTAAATGATTTGATTGACATGACAACACAAGATCTGACAAGAATGGAGCGCACAAAATATGAAACTTTAATCACCATACATGTGCACCAGAAGGATATTTTTGATGATTTGGTAAGTTTTTGAAAACCTTTAAGGGACTTGCTGTGTGGAAGTAATTTTCTGCACCTATAAAAAAGTGATAAACAAATCTTACAGTTTATTCTCTTTGAGTAGCTCTGATATTAGTGATTAGTGCTGTGATATAGTGTATCAAATTTTGTTTGATTTTATATAGATGTGATGCAGAGATAAGGGTGAATTATATACAGGTATGTTTATAGGTTCAGGCTTCAGCTTTTAAAACAGTTGTTGATACACATCATGCACAAACTCAGTGTGAGCAAAAGAGTCTAACTTTTAAAATGAAACTATTCTCTTAAATTGAAAAATTAATACATTATTTAATTGAAATGTAAATGGAAAAAAGTCCATTTAATTTTGCTATCAATCATGTGATTACAGGCCAGCCTATGTGTTGATTTAAGGTAATAGTTATTCAAAGATTAAAGTGAAAATTTTAGCAACCATAACCAGAACAGATATTTTAAATATTTTTATAATTGCCTTGCATCAGGTTTCCTTTAGATAAGTATTTTGAAAACATGAAATTAAGATTATAAAAATGAAGTAAAATTACTTTCCAAAAGCTTGCAAGATACAATGGTCAATAATTCAATACTGCATTGTTTAATTTATGCATATATGTTAGAAAGATAAAATTAAGTGCATGTGTAAAGAAAGGTAGAAAAATCATAAAAATTCTGTAATTTAGAAATAAAACTGCCAGTTTCTAAGCAGCATGCTAAAGCATGGGCTTTATCCTCTGCCTGTAATTTTTAATTTGTTTTCCTAACTATTTCTTAATTGAACATTTAATAATCAATTAATTATAATAATTATTATAAATGATCACAAATTAATTATAATATCCATCAATTAAGATTATAATAAAATTAAATAACAGAAAATTGGTTAAATTTAAAGGGTCTGTAGGTGAAATAAAAAATCAGGGGCACATCCAAAACTGGGGAAAACATTCTTAATTGATCCATATATCATCCTTTTCTCGCAAGCATTCTGTTTCCTGATAAACATGTCCTTTTGTGATTGAGAGAAAGGAGAGGGTGGCTGTGAATTCAGAACCTCCTCTTCACCTTACACTGTGTCTGCAAGGCCAGTAATCAGGACTACATATTCTATAAGAATTTTGAGTGGTTTTGAGCTGAAATGTCAAAACTAATGAATCCAGATCTATTAATCTGCCACAAATCTAAATATGTGTGTCAAGTTTATACTGAAGAATATATCCCAGATAAACACATAGACATGTGTACAATATATTCAAGTATTGTCCATGATGAAGTATTTCTGTGAATAATGGCACAAGATGCCGTGCAGTGTTACCAGTATTACTCAAGATATTTTATGAAGTTTTCTATTACTCTTCTTCAATATCTCTGTAAGACACAATTCACAATCTCTGTACACAAGACAAAGGAAAACCAAAGTGGTCCAAAGGTTCAGAGCATGTCATAGATGGGTTTGAAATATAATTCTGGATGTCTTAACTCTTGACAGATTCTGTGCTCGTTCTTCCGGTTCCTGTGTTTGTGCACAGTAGAGTTTTTTTTTTTTTTTTCCTGTATTGAACTTCAGATGAATTTGTAATACTGTTTAATTTCTGATTTTTTTTTTCCATTATAGGTCCGTATGAACATTAAATCTCCATCTGATTTTGAATGGCAAAAACAGTCTCGATTTTACTTTCTTGAAGACTTGGATAAATGCATTATCCAAATCACTGATGTAGAGTTCACCTACTGCAATGAATACTTAGGGTGTACAGACAGGCTTGTTATAACTCCCTTAACTGACAGGTAGTTATAAAAAAAATGTAGTGCATATAGTTCTGGAACTAAGACTTGATTCCTTTGATTTAATTCCTTTAACTTTCACAAGTTGGAGTTCTTACTTTGGTTGCAATGTAATGCTGCAGTATCGCTGGTGAACAGCAG
The DNA here is from genome assembly GCA_013400055.1 of Nycticryphes semicollaris. NCBI lineage: Eukaryota > Metazoa > Chordata > Aves > Charadriiformes > Rostratulidae > Nycticryphes > Nycticryphes semicollaris. The sequence continues at coordinate 314,636 of VXBJ01000259.1, forward strand.
AGGCCAGTGCTTATATATTCAGCTTGTGAAAGCAGGCACCTCTAGGAGGGGGTCTTCTCTTTGAGTGTTTGCTTGAGCTTTATGTGGTAGGCATTGGAAAGCTTACTTGTGCTCAAGATAAATATAGCTGAGTGCCATATGCTTCACCAGCCTAAACAGAGTGTATCTAAACCACAAAGTACTGCAGCTTTCAATAAACTAATGGTTGCATGAGAATTTGGGATTATGGCAAGTGAGGAAAAAGCAGTAATGCAGGACATAGCATTGAATAACTAGTGTCAATATGGTTTTAAGCATAATTCTTTCTGTGAAGAATTACAGGACTACAAACACAGAAAAAGCTCTGAGAGCAGAACATAAGGAGAATTTATTATTGCTGGAGTGTTAGTTATACAGCACAGCACAAACTCCATTAGATGCATATTTTCCTCAAGTACTTGTTAGTGTAGTGCTTCAGCTATACACGAGGTAGATGTATTTGCTATGCCAGAGCTTGTTCTTTTAAGTGTGGATAGAAATGTCAAAACACTGTGGATGTTTCACTTGCTGTGTGAAGAATGGCTGCAGGCCGTAGAATTAATGTTAGAATTGTCTTCGCACTCTCTGTGCAACTAGATTTTATTTACTAGTGAAATTTCAGACTTTTGTCAATTTCTGAACCAAAATTATACCCAGTGAGCTATTTAAGAGTGCCAAATCTCTGTGTTTTAGATACCTGGCTTTTAATGTGTAACACACATCTACCAAATTCTATGTTGTGTTCCCTACTACTCCTGTTTGCAGCAGTAAACATGTGTTTGATTAGTGGGTATAGCAGCATTGCTTCACAGACAATATTTTTGCCCACTGGGAGAGACTGTATGAAGAGAATGTTGTTCACTTTTTTTCACAGAATTAAAATGCAACCCAATTGATTAGGGATTGATTCAAGGCGCTGTGTCACACAAGACTGAAAACTAGCGCAGGGTGACATTATTGAAGCAAATAAGTCTTTTGAATGAGTTTAAACTATAATGATAACAAAAAGGAACAGAGTTATCTGTCTTTGGGCAAACCTAGAAGAGCCAAATAGAGCTGCAGGGATTGGTGGCTATCCAATATCATATGCTGAACAAGTATTTGAAGCAGAGATATTTTCTAGCGTTGGCATGGGAAACTTATGTACCTAGGCAGCATTGCGTAAGAACAGATTTTATTCCCCTCATAGGCTTTTTCCATTTTAATATTTTTAATATTGCTGTATCAACTTGTATGAGCTTCTGGCAGTTTTCAGGTAATGATATCTTTGCTTTCCGTTAATCAGCTTGGAGTCAAGTGCTGTTTAGCTAATGATTTTGTGTTCAGAAAGATTCCCGGAGCACATGATAGATACACACTGGCGGTAGTACATTACATTAGGATAATGGGACTGAAATGGAATGCTCCTGAACATCATGTCAGACACAGACCATGTCATGGCAGATAAATAAAAAGGAAATGCAAGTTCTGTTTAGGACTTGTACTATGTGTACAGTTTGTCCTCATTTTCAATAGCAGAATCATTGGGAGTGGTATTCTTGTGGTATTCTTTTGTGTTAACTGAGTGCCCATTAACTGATTACTGAGTAACACGGTGATAAAGCATTATTACTGCTATCATATGAGAATGAGTACTGTATTATTATAGGAAGTGATAGTAGCTGGTGTCATTTGGGTTATTTTGGTGCCCATTTTCTCTCCCCAGACATACCATAAAGCTATTGAGTTTTACAGTGTTAAAATGTGCCTACTGGGATTTTGGAGTGTTGTAGGTTAGAACAAATGTCTTCCTACACCCTTCAGTAGTCTCCACACTGTCTGGGGAGGCCAAGACTTAAGCTTTAGGATGTCAATCCAGGATGGAGGCTAAAGCAGGAGATGGTCCTAGGATTCATGGATTCCTCCTTTCTCCATTGTCCATTTCCCACTTACCCATTCTCCTCCTGAAACTCAAAGACCTCATGTGACTGGCAGCACTGCTCTGGTTTGGCATGCTGCTGGGGAAATGTCAAGAACAGGAGCTGCATGCAGCCTACGTACCTTCCCATTGCCAAGTCAGAGATCCCATCTTGTGTGCCCTGGGTAGAGAGTAGGAGGATGGGAAAAATGCAGAAACCCAGTGGGTCTGGGTGCTGCAGAATGAAGCCACGTGAGTCATTGAGGGAGATTGTATGGTCAGCGTGAGAAAATCACAATACCACAGTATTTTGGTATTCAGCATTTAGAATTGGCCTTGATGTTTCCTGAGCTGTTGCAGTCATCACTGTGCTGGATGCAGGTGGAGCAAAGGTGGAAGCTGGTAGCTCAGCTTTACAATGTGCAAAGGGGGTGAGTGAGGACTTCCAATATGGAAGCACACTCGTTTCTGCCCCCTGCCTCTTCTCTGTATAACACAACTGCTGTGGTTACAACAATGGGCTTAAAGTAATTAATAGTATAAAAAGATTAATAGAACTCTTTCTTCTGTCTCTAGGTGTTACATCACTCTGGCGCAGGCCCTGGGCATGAGTATGGGTGGTGCACCAGCAGGGCCTGCAGGGACAGGGAAAACAGAAACAACTAAAGACATGGGTAAATGCCTGGGAAAGTATGTTGTTGTTTTCAATTGTTCAGACCAAATGGACTACAGAGGACTTGGCCGTATCTATAAAGGTAAGAAATAATCTCGTATTTTTATTTTAGAGTGATAAGTTCATGTCTCTTCACCAGTGAGTTAGCAGTGATTACTAGAGTATTTTGTTCTCTGTTTCCTCTTATTTCCAGATGCTTATCAATTTTTCCTGATATATGATTATTTCTCCTTGTTTTTTCCTTCTTTCTTCTTGTATGCTTTCCATTCTTTTTTTTTTTTTTTATATTCTGGGAGGGTATTTCCTATCTATGTCTTCTTTTCCTTTTGCCTTTTAATAATTTCTACTGATTTTCTTTATGCCACTTATCCCAAGGGAGAGGCTATTTAGCCCTCCTTTGCCATTTTTGTATCAAGCAAGACAAACAAATACAAAGCTCAATGATGTGCGAGGCAGGGAAACATGCAAAGTGCTGCAGTGCCTTATTTCAAACTCTAGAACTTTTTTGAAACCAGGAATATGAGATAGTGATCAAACTCTGATAACTTTTCATGATAAGCTGAGCTTTGAAGTCAGTTTTGCAAATGGTGATCAAATGATGCAATATCTGTGAACTCCATTATATTTGTTTTCTAGTACGTAACCGCTATTGGTTATGTGGAGAAGCAGCCCATAGAACGCTACCATTTTCTGAGAGAAGTGGGCTCTTAAATCTAATACAAAGTACAATAAACATAATTTTCACTGTTTTGAATTCTCCTGAAGGTTAAAATGTAACTTGGAGGTAATTTCTAGTTTTAATTAAGAAGCTAGCAAATCTGGCCAAGATTTTAATAGAAGCAACTATTGTCTTTAGTTTCTTATTTAAGAGTTTAAGAGTATCCAATTAAGCTTTGTAACAGAGATAGAAAGCCTGAAAGGTATGCCAGGTTTAGGTTAAAGTAATTTTGTATTTAATTGTGAAAAGATTTTCCATATTTCTCTCTTATCCCTTCTGTGGTCTTACTGGGTTTGTGGCCAAGTTGGATGAAGATTACCAATAGTATGTATTTGGGAAGAACTTAGTTAAAATTAGTACTTGTACTGATTTCACTTGACTACTGTTCTTCCTCCTAATTCTTTTGTATTTTTGCAGATATTTTTATGCCTTATTAACTTGTTAACTTTCTTTAATGGCCATACTGAAAAGAGGGAAATGGGAAGAAGCAAAGCAAAGAAAGATGGAAAAAAATTAACCTGTTTGACAAGTTTTTCTAATCATGACTCCAGTTTTGTAGTTCTCTGTGCATTCTGCAGAATACCCTCCTTTTCACTAATCAAACACATTAGCTCCATTTGTAAGAATGTGAAAAACAGATAAGAAAGAAACATTTCCATTTTTGCTTTCTTTGCCTCAGCCAGCCTCCTTTCCCTATTCATCTGAGCCACAAGCGAAGAGATACACTGAACTTTGGAAAAGCTCTGGTGTCTCTTAAATTTTCTCTCTCTCTCCTGTCATCCTCCCCGCCCCTGAGATATGCTGGTATCTGTTGCCTTCCCTCCCACTGGGGATTTACCTGTTGGAGCTGGATCAAGCAGGAGAGCTGGAGAAAACAGTTGAGGAGACATTGCTGCAAAAAGAGAGGATAAATTGCTCCCTGCTAGAGCAGCCCTATAATTTCCCTACCAGGAGTCTGAGGCAGTGTGGTAAATATGGAAGCAGCAGATGGTAGAGCTAGTGACCATCATTAGCTCTCGTGTTTAATCCCCAGTCCTGAACTGGTTCCATGAAGAGCCCATTCTTCTAGCTAGAAGTGGTGCTAACGCCACAAGGGTGGGAAGTTTGATTACAGTCTTCATTTAAAGCATTAGATAATCTTTTAGCTAGTCTTCTAGCTTTAGCTTTAAATTTCATCTTTTTAGGTGAATGCAGGTGTTTACTGCCTTGGAGAAGACTGAAACTGGCTTGATGCTCCCATGAGCAGTGAAAGCCAAAGACAGGTTTCATGGATAGTATCCCATTAAATTGCGCTGGGATGTGGGTTAAACTGTCATGCCATAGAAGCCCATAACTTCTTCTGTACTGAATATATTGTGTCACTGAGTTAAATACTATGTTTATAACCAAGGCTAGATCTTTGCATATCAAGAGAGAAGTTACTTTCCTAGTGCCTTTTCACTACATCTGGTGCTGCGGATCAAGTTATCAAATATTAGCAGATTTAGCAATGAGGGGAAAAAAGAGGGTGTGGAGGTGATGTTGTCATGTCTGCAGTCATGGTTTTTTTTCTGTAAAGCCAAAGTTTGATGTTCAGAATAAATAAAATATACCATACTATACTATACTATACCTAACAATATATTGCATACTATAGAATCATAAAATTCTCCTGATTGGCTCGGAGCCGAGGTTCTATCTCCCTGTTTCTTTGTCTTCCTGTCTCTTGTTTTCCTGTGTGACTCCAGCTATTCACAAGCAGATGGTCTACTCAGTATGTCCAAGGTATGGACTTTCATCCTTTATAGTTTTATTTTTTGAAATTTGAACCAAAAAGTAGGTTGTGATATAACTGGTCATCTGTATTGGACCAGAGGTAACCCGTGAGAGTAGCAGGAAAGCAAGCAACAAAGTGAATTTTCAAGTTTTCTATTATATCAAATTCAGTATTAAAATTGCCCAGGAACAGCAAATCAGGGGTACTTCATCACTGTTACTGAAAAGTGTTAGTGAATACCCTTTAGGAGACCTTTTGTCTGTGGTTGTGTGTAAATGATACGTTGTGTTTGCTTTGGTTCTGTTTCCTGTAGTTACAAACAGCTCCAGTCTTATCTGAGGTACCTTTTTGTCATTTGTTATTTAATGCAGTATTTAATTAAGGTTTGGTACTCATCTTAATTCAGAAAGTGAGTGAGTATGGAGCTCTGTAAATTCTTTCAGGACCAATGAGTACCTTCTAGTTTACTGCTTCTGGGCTTCACTTTGGCTAGGCAAGAGTTCTGGTTTTAGAGAAATTTGCTTTGAATTATTGCACTGTAGTTCTACCCCTGTGTAAAATCTTGTGTCATTTCAATACCCAAGAGAGTTTATAGCTGCTTTGTCACACTGTCACACTGATTTTAGCCAGACCTCCCAGTGTGGAACAGCACATCGGGTGTTATCACCTGGCTGCTGGATGATGGGGGCACCTAGTTACCTGCACTGGAGTCTGTGGCCACAGAGTAGCGTTCAAAGGTCAGGCCACCCAGCTGTGTGTAGATCGTGGGCAGGGTCACTGGCACAGAAAGGGGCAGGGTCACTGCATTGCAGAGATGCATTTTGAAGTCTTTCTGATGTGGGAGTAGCTACGCTGTGTGATCCTTCTATCAGGTGAGGACAGGGTTTGCAGGGTATCTGCACTGACGGGGAAGGGTGTGTGTGTGTGTGTTTCTTAGACATAGTGAAAGAGCTCTTTGGTCCTGTCCTTTATTTTCTGGTTTTACTCCATTTTTGTATTTGATTACCATACTATGTTCTGTGTGGGGACAGAAACTAATGCACAGTTTGATAATGCACAGTGAAATTACATTGTCTCTGAGCTGTTATGCAGCTGACAGTTTGCTTGCTGTGCCTTTGCTTATGTGTATGTATGTGTGGGGTTTTTTTTTTTTCTTTTTAAACACCATCAGAATGAAATAATTTTACAAGAATCTAATTTGAAACTGTGGGGTATTGGCCTTGCCAGAGTCAGGTTTCCTAACTCCATGCAGCAGATGGCATTACAGAACAAGTGATTTTTTTTTTCCTTTCCTGAGGAAAAATTGTTTGGTTAGTACCTCACCTCACCATTCTATAGAGAAAGTAATTTCAAACCCCTGTAGTATACAGATAGTAAGTGTAAGAGACTACTATATGGAAATAGTCAATGAGTTTTTTGCCTTGGTCTTCATTGGCAAGGGCTCTAGCCACACCACCCAAGTTGCAGAAAGCAAAGGCAGGGACTGGGAGGGACTCTTTGTCACGGAATGTAGCAATAGGATGAGGGGTAATGGTTTTAAATTAAAAGAGGGGAAATGTAGGTTAGATATTAGGAAGAAATTATTTACTCTGAAGCTGGTGAGACACTGAAACAGATTGTCCAGGGAAGTTGTGGATGCCCCATTCCTTTAAGTATTCAAGCCCAGGTTGGATGGGGCTTTGAGCCACCAGGTCTACTGGAAGGTCTCCCTGTCCATGGCAGGAGGGTTGGGACTAGATGATCTTTAAGGTCCCTTCCAACTCTAACCATTCTACAATTCTATGAACAACGTCTCTTTGTTAAAGAATATCCAGCTTTAGGGCTTTTCTATATTACATCCCAAAGACTAGATATTGATATTTAAGAAACAAAGTAGAAACTCTTTCCTTTCTTTCTTTTAGAAAGCTGTCATATAAAACATGTAACAAAAAGGGCCAGATATATCTGAAAAATCTCTGCAAGAATTTTTCAGCAAGGAGCAGCAATGGTGCAGCTCCACAAGGGAAGACAAGCAAGGAGCCAAGGGTTACCACCACACAGGTAGGGGCAGTAACTCCACAGACCAGGGCACAGTCTCACAGTTCAGGCAGATTGGTGATGGCTTGTTCCATCAGCTGCCCAGTGACCATCAGACAAGGTGAAATAACAAATTGGGTTCACGGTCCATCTAGGAAGTTAAGGCAGAAACAGCAGGAGACAGGGCTGGAGATAAGACTACAGATAATTCTGGGGTCCTCCAGGAAGTTCAATGAGCAAGTCAGGGTGACAGGGGGTAGGGCTGTGCCCAGCCCCATGTACAGTATAGCTGAGGCAAAGATTGAAGACTCAGACCTGCCTAAGCGGAAATGGAGCTCCTGAGTTGGAGGAGAGAGAGTATGGGTAGAAGCTGCAGGTAAGGCTAGTCAGGGCAGTTAAGGCCTGTTGGTCCATCTGGGGCCCTGATATCCTGCATACAAGAGGGAGAACATAAGCTAAAGGACTTGCTGCCACACTGCTGAAGTCAAGGAACATCTTTCATTTGTTTTTAAAGAGGGTAGGATTGAGACTTCTGTGTTTTAAATGTGGTACCTACCAACAGGATTACTTAATCTTTGCTTTGTTTTGGCATTATCATATTTCTATATATTCTGTTTGCTTTTAAATTTTGTAATTAAATCCATGTGACATTATATTATCTTCAGTTTTTTTTTTTTATTTTTGGAGCATATAATATCACAGAAATTAGTTAGAAATAGTTTGGGAAAAATATTGCTCTACATATGAAATTGAACTGATTTTTCTGCAGTATTGCTCTGACTGAATTAAATTTTAAGGAGCCAATTTTGGCTGTGCTACAACTGGTTTTGATCTGGTGTGACTCCACTAATTTTGTTTAAGAGTTCTTCCAAAATTAAATGGGTAAAAATGACAAATCAATTCAACGATATTAAACAAAGTGGTTAATGGGCATGAAAAAAAGGTAAAAAATGAATGTAGGAATTACTTTTTCTAAAAATGAAATTTCTTGCTATCTGCAAACACTGACAAGTATTGATTTGAGTATGACAGCTGATCACAGTAGAAGATGAGACAGAGTAGAATAGGGGCAGAGAAGAAACATAAAAGGGTCCTCAAGGGGATTTGGAGTAAGATGAGAGTTCCTAGAGAACATCTTAAAGAGCAAGAGAATATCAGACAAGGAATAGTAGAGAAGTAGAGAAGACAGAACACGCCAGAGCAAAGACAAGGTAGAGAAAACAAACCAAAGTGAAATAATACGTATTAATAGTATTATTATTGATTTTTTTAGTACTTTCTCTTCCATTAGGTTAAGTGTCTTAAGGAATTAACATTGCACATAAACCACTTGCTGATTTATTTTACCAGTGCTATAGGCATTGCCATATAAAGTATGGGGATCCGGGTGAGCTCTGGTCATAGTTGTACAACTCTGCAAACACACAAATGCCTTTTCTTGGAGATGTGCTTTATTTCTGCATTTAGCACTGCCTTCAAATGGCTTAAGCCAACTTGAACTCCACCAGCCCAGTGGAATGAATTAAACCCCTGTGAACATCTGTTTGTAGCACCAGTTAAAGTACTGATTTGGTTCTGTACCCAGGCAGTAGGAAATACCAGTCCAGAGTGGGCTTTGCAAAGGGAGGAGATGGCATCCGTGAAGTTCCTGCACAGACTTACTAGTTTTTGTCTCTTGGGAAATCGACATGGAATAGCAGGGGATTACGTAGCTTTCCCACTATTGCTCTGGAAAGCTGCCACTGTAGACTCTCCTATTTCATTCCTGCCAACATGATACAGAAGGAGGAGCACTGAGCACTTGACGCTTCCAAAAGACATTCATTTCACAATGTTTATAGATACTAACGTCTGTCTAGAACTCCGTGCCCTGTTCCAAGGAACAGTTGGAAGTGCAGCATCAGATTCCTCTCTCTTGAACAGATGGATTTCATTCTCCAACAATTTTTGACCTATGAATTAATTGTTATTAAATGCTACAACACATTCTGGCACAAATGTAGTGATTTCTGAATTTGAATTTGAATGAGTGCTTTTCATTTAGGTAGGGGTATCTCAAGCTTATCTTTGACAATTTTACCTCCTGTATAGATGAGTTTCCACGCTATATGCATGTTTATGCTTCTACGTGCTACGTTGAACACTTTCTACCTCATGGTTGCTGCAAAGGTGTAGGATTCTTTATAAAGAAGTTTCTCTATCTTTCTTCCAAGGGGTAATTCTATTTCTGGGTGCCTTTAATACACAGCCCACTTTATTTTGAGTTTTTCTCATTTTGCTCTGTGTTCATACTCTCTGTTCTTCTCACATTACATTAAGTTGTATAGAGCATGCTATATTTTATATATAAATTATTCTTGTTTGATCTGATATTTTAACAAAATGTTTTTCTTTTTGCTTTTTTTTAGGATTAGCCCAGTCAGGTGCATGGGGTTGTTTTGATGAATTTAACCGCATTGAACTCCCAGTTTTATCAGTAGCTGCTCAGCAGATATATATTGTATTGCAGTGTAAGAAAAATAAAAAACCTCAGTTCACTTTCACCGATGGTGATGTTGTTGACATGGACAGAGAATTTGGTATATTTCTGACTATGGTATGTATGTGAATATGTGCAAATGGCAGCATTATGAAAAATCTTTCATGTTTCCATTGAAATTTCCCTGTTGAAGTAATTGGAACTCTGTTAGAAAATAGTCGAAAAAAAATTGAGCAATAATTCGGTCAAATAATAATGAAGATATGCTCTTTTGCCCATATGTTTAACTGAAATTTAGGACTTGAGGTATGTAATTATCATTAACTGTATATTTTATATTTTAAGGGCTTTTTTAGTCACAGATTGAGAATAAACCCAGCCCTCTGGTATTTTTGGTCAAAGTCTGTCAAAAGAAAACAGAAGTAATTGATCACTGTAAAGATTACTGCAGTTGATCTGGTCAGTTTCTCACCACCTGTGAAGAACATTTGACCATGGTCTTTCTATATGACAGCATGAAGGAAACCACCCTCACTCTGGTTCGCTGGTCTCCTAAAGATTTATCTTTGGTGCCTGTGGACTGCTTCTAGCTGTGCAGGAGGCAAAGAAACAGGAAAGCGTAAGACTACCTTAAAAACCTCATTGTATCTCCCTCTCCTTAGCTGAAGGCTACATACCCATAACTTAAAATGCAAGCATTTGTTATAATTTTAAGGTTTCCTACATTTGAAAAGGTATTAATGTTATCACTTTAATTTGAAGAAGAGAACAAATTAGTAGCATACAAAGGCCAGTGGGTATGCAGTTTGGAAACAGATGGAAGAGTTTAAGAAGTTATCACTGCATAGCCAGCAACTACTGTTGTCACAGCTGAGCCAGGCAGTAGTCACATGGATGACTTAGACATCTTCAGTGTAAGGTCAGATCCGTTAATTTAAATTATAGTCAGAAATGTCTTACACTGCTTGACTTTGCACTGAAATGGTCTGGGAATGCTCACAAGGGACAGTAACCTCTAGCTCTAGAATGCTATCAAGACCCTGAAGAACTAACCACTTAAACCAGCTCCCACAAGATCTGTAAGTAGTTGTCTGTCTTATGTCTGTGTATCTTAGACATCATGTGTGATACCACAGACTTCATAAAGTGCAGTATTGAGGCAACTGTGTACTGATGTGTAAATGTGACGTGCTCAAGTTACCCTTTGTAATAAGGGTATAAGAGTACCCTTTGCCAAATAATTATCAGAAAAGATAAACCTTCCTGTTCTGCTTTTGTTAGATACTAGTTTATTCTATATTTTGCATTTTTCAGAACCCAGGCTATGCAGGACGACAGGAACTTCCAGAAAATCTGAAGATTCAGTTTCGCACAGTTGCTATGATGGTGCCTGACCGTGGCATTATTATGCGTGTCAAACTGGCAAGTGCTGGTTTCCGAGACAACCAGGTCCTTAGTCGAAAATTCTATACACTCTACAAACTCTGTGAAGAGCAGTTATCTAAACAGGTAAAATAAATATTTGTCCAACCTTAAGCTGTCACTGGAAGGGAATGTAGAGAATATACTTTCATGGAATACATAATTATTTTAACACTCATGAACCTATTCATTTCTTAGTGTTTTCAGCTTCAAGTTCTAGAAACAGTCTGAAAGCATCATGTCGTTTTTATTTTTCAAGCTAATTTGCATAGTAAAGGCAGTTTGATTTGTGATTTTTAAACAGAGTGCAGTTATTGGAGAAGTTATAAGGAATGGTGTATATTGCTCTGCTGATCTTTGTAGAGGACACCTTTTTCAGTCTCCTCACTGATGAAGTCTAGATGTATTGGAGAGGCAGTGTAAGGATTGTAAATAACTGAAGAGTGTCTAGAAGGCACTGTCTTGCTGAGTGCTACCAGAAGAGTGCAATTCTGGGGGTATGGTATGGGATATTTAATTAGAAGTAAAGGATAAAGCTACTATTAAGAACAGAACTAGTTGTTGCCCTGTTGCATTTTTGAATGCCCTGTACTGGCTGTCCACTAGAGGGTCTCAAAGAGAAATCATATGAATGGTTAGCAAGTTGCAGCTCAAATGCCTGTTTTGGTTGGATCCTAATCAACCCAGGCATATTGACTACATTCTCCATTGTCTTATTTCAGTTCTATACCACATATTTATTAGTAACTGTTGACTTCTATGTAGAAATCTTGGACTGCACCAGAATGAGATAATGGTGCATCATGTTGCCCTTATTATTTCAGAATTAAAACAAAAAGTACAGATTTGGATTTTCTCTTCCTTTCTCCATATGTCTGTAATTTCATTCTCAGTATATATAACCAAACTGGATTCCAAGTTTAATTTCTCTCAAGTTTCTTTTCCTGGGAGAGTTTTACTCGCCAGCTTTATGTTGTAGATTGGCTTCTAAAGGGTAATATTTGCTACCGGCTTCCCTGTAATACTGCCCAGGGTGTTTCCATTAGCCTTCAAATTAGTTTTTAGGCAATCTGAATCACCCTATGTTGATCTAGCATCACTACTGTTAGTCCATTTGTTGCTCTCCACCCTATGCTCCCAATTCTGTCATCTGCCTGCATTTTATAGTTACTAGGCTTCAGGCTGCATTTGTCAGAGGATCAGTTTCCAGGAATGAAAACTGATTCCACTCTTATTTGTGGACATTGTTTAGGAAAGTTTGTGTATGCACAGTTTCAGCAGTTAGCAACCTAGCTTGTCTCCAGAGTATTGAATATGGATCTCTCTTTTCTTTCTGAGGCTTGACCTCAGTAGGATTACATTTTCTCATTGCCTTAGTTTGTGTAGTCATTTTTGTCCTGGACACGATTCTTTCCTTCACAGTGGAAGAGATATTTAAGCAGGCATCAATCAACCTAATCAGTAAGTTAATTCTTGCTGAAAATGATGGGTTGTAGTCAATGTATTGTTTAAATTTGTCAGCCTGGGAAATAGGGGTGGGGGCTAAGGGGAAGGTATTGTTTCAATTTGTCTTTGTTTCTCACCATCCAAAAATATTATAGTTGGCCACAAATCAAATTAATTTTCCCCAAGTCAAGCCTGTGATTGTAATTGGTAAGTGAGCTCCCTGTCTTGTTGTTTACCCATGAGCTTTCTTTTCATCTTCTTTTCTCCCTCTGTCCTGTCGAGCAGGGGGAATAGAGAGTGGCTGGGTGGGTGTTTGGTAGCTGGCCAAGGTCAATGCACAGCAGATAATGTGAAAAAGAGTCTATGCACTTGATCTTAAAAATATTTCTGATCAGTCAGAGGGAGCCAACATTCTCCAGATGTAAGAATATCTTTATTATCTCCTTCCATGTCTGTCACTTAGTTTTCCAAGGAGCCAGCAGTAGGGGAGGCTACAAGTTAAAACCTTTATCCTGATAGCTTTCCTTCTAGGATTTGCATCAATGGTTGAAGAGGAAAACATTATAGAACATTTGCCAATATTTTCAAATCTATGTTAACTAAGACAGAAGTTTATGTTCTGGTACAGGTGCTAAAATTAATTGAGTATGTCTGTATGGCTTTGCACATATGCGGCTACACTTGTAGTGAAAGGGAAGATATTTACCTGCCAAAGTGCAAAGCTGGTTAGATTCACTTCTAAGACGCACGTGGCTGTTGAAAATAAACCCTGTTCTGAATCAGGTTGTTTAGAGACCATCCACAGAGCAGAAGTACACGATAGGATAGGCTTACGCATAACAAATTGTATCTGAATAATTTCAGTATATTCCTTTATATCGGCTAACAGAATGCTAGTTCCTTGGAGAGATGAAGTAATTATCCCACTCTACTATACTCAGCTCTTGTCAAGCCACACCTGAAATACTCTGTTCAGTTTTGGTCTCCAGTATACAAAAAAAAAAAAAAAAGATGTGGATGGGCTAGAGAAGGGCCAGAGAAAGGCCACAAAGATGATCAGAGAACTGAGAAGCCTGCCATAACGGGAAAAGCTGAGAGAACTGGGCTTGTTCAGCCTTGAGAAAAAAAGGCTTAGGGGAGACCTTATCACCATGTTCTAGTATTCAACAGATGGCTGTAAAGAAGATGGAGACTCCCTTTTTACAAGGAGCCACGTGGAAAAGATGAGGGGCAAAGGGTATAAGTTAGTCATTGGGAGATTCTGATTGGACACAAGAGGAAAATTTTTCACAGTGAGAATAATCAGCCATTGGAATAATCTCCCCAGGGAATTGGTAGATTCCCCAATATTGGACACTTTTAAGACGCAGCTGGCCAAGGTACTGGGACATCTTACCTGGATTGTGGTTTTGCCAAGAAAGGTTGGACCAGATGATCCTTGAGGTCCCTTCCTACCTGGTATTCTATGAGTCTATGATATTGGCCCTTCTAGTCATGAATCCCAGTACCATATGTCAAGATAGCAACAGTCCTTGCACGAGCAGAAAACAGGGGGTAGTCTAAAGATGTGTGGTTTACTGTTTGTGCATCTACCAAATCATAGATTTAGGAGAATGACAGAATATGCAGCTCTGTTACAGATGATTTGTACAAGTGGTGGCCTGTCACCAAAAGGAACTCGTGGCAGGTATGGACATGCAACAATGGAAAATATCTTTAGGATATGATAGTAACAGAACTGGAAATCCAGTTAAAAAGATGAAGAGCTGTAAAATTAATCATCTTAAAAGGTTCTATGGCATATGTATTTCTTTAATGAATTTAGCTTTCAGCCCCCTGTTGATTTTGAAATGTATAATCTTTATGATACCAATTGTGTTTTTGCATTATTCAAGGTCCACTATGACTTCGGACTTAGAAATATCCTGTCTGTTTTAAGAACACTCGGAGCAGTGAAAAGATCCAATCCCAAAGAGCCAGAGAAAACTGTAGTGATGAGGGTTCTGCGGGACATGAACCTCTCCAAACTGGTACTGTAACACTGGTGACTTTCCCAAAAAGAGTACTTGGTTTGCGTTTTTAAGGATAATTATTATACACTTTGAAAAAGATCTTCAGCAATTAGATACATTATTTTGCAGTCTTTAATATGGTCTGTCAGTGAATGGAGAATCAGAATAGTTAGAGCGTGAGCACTATTTGTCTTTTAAAGAACAGAAAACACATCAGAAACCTTAGCTGAAAAAATAATTGGAAATACCATCAGAACCTAGGGGATCTAACCTGGTCTTCTAATTGGCTCTTGTTTTTTCTTCTTTCTGCCCTATCTGTGGATTGAAAGGAAGAATACATCGTATTAATTTTTAATAACGGCAATAAAAATCCTTCTTAATCCAGAATTTGAATTTATAACTTTTTTGGGAGCCTGTTGCCTTTTTAGAACATCGTAAGAATTGCAATAAGTAAGGTAATTGCAAGCAGCTAATGCCTACTTGCACAGTATAATCTCTTTCAATTTTACTATTTAAAGTATTCATCTTGGATTTTTTATTGCTATTATTGAAAAGTTATAGCATGTCTAGACTGTGTGTATTTATCTTGGGAGCCAGTTTTGTGATGGAACCAATTACTCTATTTCTGATGTTAATCTATTCAGTGCGTTCGTACATGTGTTCAAATCTGTAGGTGTGCTTCAGTCATTTATAGAAGGAAAAAACCAATAAAAAAATCCAAAGCAAAATACAGTTTGAATAGATCTTGCTGGCTTATGTAGCAAATGAAGAAACGTGTGTGTGTATATGTTGAAGAAAACTGTATTAAGATGTTAAAATTTTTATAAGCTTTGAGTATTTAATTTAGAAATTACTACTTGTGATTGTATTGTATGAAATTAATTTAATAAAACTGATTCATAATTATGATATTTGCTTTGGAAAAGATAAGGTTTTCTACTGCTGTCTTTTAAATGGCATATTCTAGAAGATTGTTTACAGCTATAATAATAATAGTAATAATAATAATAATAATAAAGTATTTTCCCCAACTTTATTCTTGGCAGGTGGATGAAGATGAACCTTTATTTATGAGTCTGATTAATGACCTATTCCCTGGAATTACTCTGGATAAAGCTGGGTATCCTGAACTACAGTCAGCCATTCAGAAGCAGACAGAGAAAGCAGGGCTTATTTATCATCCACCATGGATACTTAAACTCATTCAACTGTATGAAACCCAACAAGTCCGACATGGTTAGCATGCTAGATGAGGTTTTGAGATTGCATAAAAGCAAGAGTTTTCTATATTATCTGCTACAGATCGAAGATTATTTTCACAAAAAAATACATTTAAAAATTGAACAAATGTAATTTTTAAAGCCTATAGGTTTTGCTAGGAAACTGTTATGACTCTTTTTGGTGTGCAATGCACACATAGTGAGATTTTAGCTTTGCCGCTTTACATTTTTTTGGGAAATATGAATGTGGTCTTCAGATATTGAAATTTCTGTGGAACAAGCTAAAATGCAGTGGTCATGCACTGGTGGAGTTGGACTAGATGACCTTTAAAGGTTCCTTCCAACCCAAAGTATTCTGCAATTCTAAATATAGGGTATATATTGAAATTCAGAAACAGCTGATTTTGTTCATTGTTCTGAACACAGTTGTTGCCCTCAGACACAATTCAGTCATGAAGCTTATGTTTAATGTTACTGTGAGATTATGATGCTGAGAAATTACAAAAAATAATCTCTCAAACCTTTACTTTCATAGATTCTACCAAGAACGCAGTGTAATTCCAAGTCTTGTTCTTTGTGTTCAATTCTGGCCATTTCAACTGAGGAGAACTAAGGCTGCCTCCTGCTCGACCAGGGGAGTTGGCCAAAATGGCCTCCAGAAGTTCTTTCCAACTTTATCCTTTCTGTCATTCTATGAAAAGACATTTTTATGGTGCACAAAAGGCTAATGAGTAATGTTTATCCTGTCCTAGGAAGGGTATCACAGACAGTAGTAAAATCAGGTTTGCAATTAAAAGCTAAGTGGAAAAAAAAATACCCCTACTTTGAGAGGTCCCCCAGTTCCCCAGCCTCTTACAATAAAGGATTTTTTCATATGTGAAGGAGAAAATATAAAGGAAATGTAACTGAAGTAGCAAAGATTTGTGAAGATATCATGCTTTTTATTCTTCCTTTTCATGTCATAATAAGAGAATAGCAAGCTTATATTAATAGAACAAATAAAAGGAAGTATTCACTTACATAGCATAGACCTTACTGCCTCAAAGGTTTAGTTCAGATTAGACCAAAGAACTGGTTAATGCTGGTCTGAATTAATCATTTACATCCAGATCACTGGGTTCATTGTTCCATGGCAAATTATAACACCTGTATCTATATAGGAACCATTAAAATTTTCATGATTTCAGTCATGTGTCTCTTATAAGAAGAAGCTCTTTGGTCTGCAAGACACCACAGACCACTGTTTCCCAAAAATCTACTGGTTCTACTGTGAGGTTCTGCTTTGATGCCTCTTCTTTCCACACGTTTGCTCTTTCCAGAAGTCCAATTAGCCTAACTCTTGGACACCCAGAGCCTTTCTATGACACAAGTTACTGCATGATGGGGAAAAAGATCTCTCTTTTCCTGATTTCTGTTTGTCCTGCTCATGGACCCTTTGATTTATGGAGAAGTCACCATGGGATTTCAAGTAACGAGGAAAAATCTGTAAAATGCATGTCTTCTCTTTGTTGAAGTAGAGGCAATATATGCAAATACTGTGCTCATGTGCACACACACACACACATATATGCATGGACATTTGATTCATGGATCCTGAAATCTCTTTTGCATAACAGTTTTGATCCAAATGCTGTTGAAACCAGCAGAAAGGCCATTCCATTAGCATAGAGGGGCTTGGATTAGATCTCCCCATATGTAACGTATAGCATGAGTAAGTGATTGTCTGGGTGCCCAACCTGGTTTTGGGAACATTCAGATCCCTGTAGTTTTAGAGACAGTCTGCATTATGCTGGATTAGGTTTGTAACTTGGGTTTGTTCTGTTCCTTTGTTGAAGAGGTTTTCAAAGCCAGCTAAGGATGATGTTGTCCAGTTTCCTTTAAGGTGAGTAGGAGTTATCTAGCTCCCTTAGGAGACTAGAAGCCTCTAGTCAAACTAGAGACCTTGGAAGTCTCAGTTTGAATGTCTCATCTGCTTTTGGACAGACTCTGGGCCTCTTGAATAGTTGATTTAGAAAATACAATTAAAAAGGATCAACTGTAGGCTCAATTTTTTGTTGAAGACATGGCTTCTTTTCCTGAGGCGTTATATGTATACACCGATGAAATTAAAAGTGTAGTTACTCTTAACATTTTTTTATATAAGAAAAATATATTGAAATGTCAGCATGGATGGATGCAGGTACAGATTTTTTTATTTTTGCTTCAGAAGTTACACTTGATTTTGTATATCATTGGGAACTACTCATTCTCATTAAATACATTTAGAAATTACTGGTTTTGTTTACTTGCAGTCATGGCAATGTCATTGCATGTGAACATCAAAAGGCAGTTGTGTTTTCCAATTAGAAAAAGGGACAGAACTGCCTAAGGGAAGATACAGACCCACATAGGCGTGCCTATCATAATACAGCAGACATTTATGGAGGTCTTTTAGTAACATTTTTAAATTCCATTTCAGTCAACATTGAGTAAGTGGAGCGAGAAACATCTTTCTTGTATTGGCTTTTAATAAAAATAAAACAAGGATCATTGATGCAGAGAACCATTAAATGGTAGTGTGACATTTTGACATTTCATTTTAAACCATGTTTGTATTGTTTTTTAAGGTATGATGACCCTAGGTCCAACTGGTGCAGGAAAGACAAAATGCATTAATATTTTGATGAAAGCAATGACAGATTGTGGTGCTCCTCATAAAGAGATGAGAATGAACCCAAAGGCAATCACAGCTTCCCAGATGTTTGGTACCCTTGATGTTGCTACAAATGACTGGACAGATGGTATTTTCTCTACATTATGGAGAAAAACTTTAAAAGCAAAGAAGGTAATGGCTATTGCGTCATGACAATTAATAAGGACATTTAATAATGTTTCTATAAGATCTCACTACCTGTCATTTGTGTGAAAGTTCTTATATTATAAAACCAAATGGGAAAATACAGAGTTAGTTTTGCTTTGTATCTGAATAGCTCAATGTATGCCAGAGTCACAATTATGTGTATTTGCCAGAGAGTACTAGGCTTCCCAAGCACTTGAGTTCCAGAATTAAATTGGAAAAGATTTTAAGGGGTTTGCTTCCTTCTGTAAACAAATATTCTTACCATTCAAATACAAAAGCAAGGGATGTTCATGCTTTGAGGCGAGGACAGGAAAGTTAATTTTCTCCTTTCTGGTTTTACACCATTGCCACTATTTTACTGATTATATCAACATGTAAAAGGATCTGGTAAGAAAGCTGTATAGTCATTTCCCAGTTCTCTTATCAATCCTGCAGATGATGTTTCATGGAATCATAGTTACACTCAAATCTTCAGGAATTTCATTCAGTTCTCACTTAGAAAATGGGAAGCCTTACCTGAAATACTTAGGTAATATCCCACAAGGACTGACTGTGTGCCTTTGTGTGTCTAGGACTGTATTTAATGGGAAATGTTTTCATCCACCTTGGTGGATGCTGAGATGGCTGATGTACTTTTGTAGACAAAAGAGACAGCTTTATGCTTAGCCTAAATTATTTTTTGTCACTTTTCTTAATACCCTTTTTGGTGTGACATGGGAAAACAAGGATTAAAATCACATGCTGAGCTGATCAGCACCAAACTAAGACTCATTATTAATATCCAAGAGTACATTCTCTGAGAGTAAATAAATGTGTATTTTTGGTCAATGTGTGTAAAGTTGCATGTGTGTGCATCTTCTCTTTTTAGGGTGAGCATATCTGGATAGTTTTGGATGGACCTGTTGATGCAATATGGATTGAAAATCTGAACTCTGTTCTCGATGATAATAAGACCCTTACTTTGGCCAATGGAGATCGTATTCCGATGTCCCCCAATTGCAAAATTATTTTTGAACCTCATAACATTGACAATGCTTCTCCTGCAACAGTTTCTCGTAATGGGATGGTCTTCATGAGTTCTTCAGTGTTAGATTGGAAGCCTATTTTGAGAGCTTGGCTGCAAACACTTCCTGGAACATACTCTGATGTCCTATGGAATTGCTTTAATGCTCTATTTCAGGTACTTAATTTGACAACTTGAGAAAAAAAAACTGCATTTCTTATTCTTCATTTAATGAAGCATTGTTTCTTCCTTGTTGCTTTTTCAATTATTTACTTCTCTTTGATTATGTAATAAAGTAAGGATGAAGAATTTTAAAAAAGAGAAAATTATCTCTAACATTAATGACTGAAACTATAGGAGATGAATAATTTGAATGCTTGTTTTGTCTGTATAGGTTATGTGTCAAGGAACTGTTAAATCTGTAATTATTTCATAATATATGTTGGCAAAACATAGATGTTCTCTTTGGCTGAAATTGTTGCTGAAATCAAGAAAAGTGTGACCAGCAGGTCAAGGGAGGTTTTCCTGCTCCTCTACTCTGCCCTGGTGAGGCCCTATCTGGAGTACTGTGTCCAGTTCTGGGTTCCCCAGTTCAAGAAGGGCAGGGAACTGCTGGAGAGGGTACAGCAGAGGACCACAAAGATGATCAGGGGCATGGAGCATCTCTCTTATGAGGAGAGGCTGAGGGACTTGAGTCTTTTTAGTTTGGAGAAGAGGAGACTGAGTGGGGATCTGATCATAGTTTGGAGAAGAGGAGACTGAGGGGGGATCTGATCAACACCCATAAATACTTGAAGGGTGGGTGTCAAGAGTATGGGGCCAGTCTTTTCCCAGTGGTGCCCAGTGAGAGGACAAGAGGAAATGGGCACAAAGTTGCACATAGGAAGTTCCATCTAAACATGGGGAGGAGCTTCTTCACTTTGAGTGTGTCAGAGCACTGGAACAGGCTGCCCAGAGAGTCTCTGTCTCTGGAGACATTCAAAACCTGCCTGGACAACTTCCTGTGCAACCTGCTCTAGGAGGACCTGCTTTGACAGGGGGGTTGGACTAGATGATTTCCAGAGGTCCCTTCCAACCCCGTATCATTCTGTGATTCTGTAATTCTTGTTAGGATACATATAGGGAGTGGATAAGCTTCCTTTTCAATTACACTAAAATTCTTATTCTTTCTTTGGAATTTTTAAAAGAAATAGTCATTGCTTTGCAGTCTTTCAGCGTTAGTATCTTATGATTTCCCCAACATCTGTGGAACAAATGCAACTTCCTTATATACCTTCCTTTCCCATTGTTTGTCTCCTGCCAGATTTCACGTGTAGTTGGTGTTGGATTTCAGAGGGGTTTCTCCTGTAACATTTTTCATCACTGTTGGATTTTACAAATGCAGTTATTAATGTACTTCAAGTGACATTTCGGAAAGTTTATTTATGAATCATGATAAAAACAATAATTAATATATTTTTAGAATGCCTTGCATGTTAACAAATGTCTTCTTACAGATATGTTTCATTTTAGTGCCCGTTTACTTTAAAGCCAATGTTTAACAAGCTATTCATTTTGTTCTACCCCCAAAACATAATATGACAGAGTATTTACTGCAGCAGCAAGAGAAACAATTCTGATAATGAAATTGAAAATATGCTTCCAAAGTAATGTATATGTGGGTCAATTTACTGCTTCTTTGCCACAATTCTATTTATGTTTTACGCTACAACTTACTCTGAAAACATAATAACATTTAAATATCCAAGCCTGAAGCAATAGCAATAAAGTCCAGAAAAATATGCATTTTATTAGATTGAGAAATGAAAATGCGGTGAAATACGAAGTTAGTTCTGTGCTGAAGGCTGCATTTGGAACTATCGAAATATAAATGAAAGCTGCCAGGCTGTCAATTTTCTTTCACTTTTAATGAGGTATCTTTTCTTCTCAAGTAACAGAAGCGATAACAGTGATTGTACAGATGAAGGTAGCACTACTTTTGTATTCAGGTGCCTCTTTTCACACTTGTTATTTTCCCCCACATTAAAAGAATGGGTAAATATACTATAAAAAATGGGTGAAATAAAATGCATCAACAGTGGTAGTCAAACCCCAAATACAGACCTTGGTGAGTTTAATGTGAGTATCAAGAAAAGCATGGATATAAGCAACTTAGAAATATCTGAAATTTTAGAAGACAATTAAGATTAGGCTATAGATGGATACACAGTAGGTTACAAGAGTCAGTCTTTAGGTATACCTATAGAGACCTGTTGAAATCAATCTAAATTCAAGTAAAATAGCTGTAAGACAACTGCTATAATTCCAATTTACTTTCAATGAACATTAATTTGTTTATGCTAATAAAAATAGTATTTGTCATTGAAAATCTGCATATTGGATAAAATCATTATTACTGAAGGTGCATCAAGTAACAAGAATGTAGGAGGAAGCACCAGATAATTATAGCTGTGAATCAGTGGAAAGAGTGTTTTATTCTTTCCATGTATATTATAAATTCAACTGTAAGTCATTAATCTTTTATATAAAGACAGGAGGTAGTCCAAAAGACAAAGATAAATTTAAAACAAAACAAAACCAAACTGAGAAAAACACACCACACAAAATGCTCCCAAAAACCCACCAAACCAACCACCCCAAACCAACCTTGTTTTCAATTGGGATTATCTCTGAATCCTTTCAATCTCCACAGGATTTTTTTTAAAATGGTGATTGAGGGGTGGACTTTCACCCTCTCTTTCCTTCTTTAGAAGTAATTTCAAGAAAACTCCCCATCTAAGTGTCTACTTTCTTAAATTTAGAAATTACACTGCCAGTTTCTTGTCTGTGAATGATGCTGCTACCTGTAAGCAACAGAGTTGCATAGGTGCTGGAAGTAACTATCTGAGACAGTTTCAAAGAACTGAAATAATTAAAATAATTATCTGAGCATCTTTGTTTATTTTGTCTGCAAAGTGTGTAGCTCAAACTAATGGTGGATGTTATGTGAGTAACGTTAAGTTTCAGCATGTCTATCTATTGTTTAAATGCAAAAAAAAAGATAGTAATTTTACAATCACACTCACTTTCCTTTCTTTTTTTAAAAAATGAAATATGGTGTCCTGGATCCCTTATTGACCTCTTATGGAGACTTCAGAGAAGTCCTAAAAACAGCAGAGTAGTCAGATGTGATTTATTCCTCCCTCCACATTAAATCTCATCCTAATCTTACTTGGGTAAAGGCTGCTATTGCCTCTGGAGCATAGAGTTGAATATATCATTCAAAGATATAGTCATTCAAATATATCATTTGAATCAATGAATAACATTGAATTATTCATTCAAATATATCATTTCACAGCTTTAATTTTTAAATGCTGATCAAATTAGTACTACAAATACTAATAACTTTGCATGATTTAATTGTTCTTGTGCTTGTCTAAACCCTTTGAATACATTGCCAGCTTCTTGTCCTAAAGGGCGTCCTATAATCCAGTGAGTTCCACAGTGACTGTACACTGTGCAAGAGCCTTTTCTTACATGAATTTTTACCATCTGACTTCATTTTGCAGTCTCCTTTTAAGGGATAGCAAATTCCTGATCCAAATTCTTTGCAATTTATATGTATTTGTCATGGCCCTCCTGTCGAAAAAAAAAAAAAAGCCATAATAAGTAGGTAATTCATGCTAATTGCTATCATGACCTTGCATCCTTTTTTCTGCCATGTGTTGTTTTAAAAATAATAGAAACAAAGTATTAGTGTATGTGAACCTGTTTTGTTTTGTTTTGTTTTGTTTTTATAAACTCAAAGAACAAGAATTTCACAAATCTCACTGGAATGATAAGTACCATAGAACTCGTTCTGGTGCAAATTGGGCTCTTGAAAGTACTGACTGCTTTGACTCATGAAATATCTTTATTCTGAATGTCTCAAATCAATTATTAAACAATTTGCAGTGCCCTGTGAGACATCTAGTCTATTTTACAGATGAAGAAACCAAATCTCAGGGAGATTTAGGTCCAAATTTTAGAAATCTTTAGATTTGAATCTCCCGTGCTGCTTTCAGTGACGTACTTCTACCCATTCCTTCTGGAACCCAGAAATTCCCAATTAGTCAGTTGAGCAGCCTGTGTACTGCTTCGGGCAAAACATGCATTTTATACAGTAAACCACAAAAAGCAACACAAGCACTTTTGCTAGTAAACCAGAAATAACATTAAAAGGGATGTTTTCTAGGCCTCCCAACTCTTATGTGCCCACCTTCAGACTGTCTTCTTTCTGAGACCACTTAGCCACTTAGACCTATTCTAGATTAAGATGCTTAAGTGAGTTTTTGATTATGATGTTTATCTTTGTTGTGTGTGTTACTTACTAGTCTTGTGAGATAGAACTCAAGAGGATGGGAAAAAAATCTTCAGTATTTCGAAGAACCCACAGGGAGGGAATGATATTAAAAATTATTAAATGCAAGTGAAAGTAGGTTATAATCTACATCAGTCTGTACTAGGGAAGGCATTTGATAAGATATTTTAAAATTATTCCGCGCTGCAAATCTCAGAGAGGACTTTAATTAGCGTTAATTTGAAACTTTGGTAAAGATGCTGCAGCACACTTGGCAAAGGCAGGCATGGTAGACATCATTATGGAGTAACCTGAGGAAAGTCCATGTTCCCTTAAAATAAATTGGAAAATTCCCTTTGGAATCCTGCCAGGGTTCTACAGAAAGCCAAGAGTATTGGTTTCAAGAGGGACAGGTACATTATGGTGCAGTTAGAACAGATCAGATAGATAGAAATTCCCAGCGGTGAGTTTGTGCATTATATACATATCGTTGCAACAATTCTAGTGCTTATTTCTTTCCACTACAAAAATGACAATGGTAGGTTAAAATCTCCAGTGGAGAGCACAAATGGAAGATCCCTGGTGTAGAAGAAAAGCAGTCTTCAAATTGCTCTTCAGGAATTGCTGTATGAGCCTAACTGTGGTGCATCAAAGTAATTCTTCTAATATGTTATTGTTAGCAAAATTTCATGGTCTAGGTCTGCAGTTTATAATCCCGGAAAGGGGGAAAACATTGTTTGAAATGATGTTTAGAATATAATTGAAATTAAGAAATTGGTCTCACCAAAGAATAAATCATACCGTTGAAACTGGTAAACAGATTGTTTAAATGATGTTTTTTCCTTTCCAGGATGTGATAGATTTTGTTTTCTCTGCTCTGACACCAGAAATGCCAATTTTAGAATGTATGTACATCAAACAAGCTATTGACCTCCTACAGGTAGGTATGACATTCAGTTTTTCTCTCTCTCATTCTGTTATTTGTGCTGGGACGTTACTCCAGGAGGGCAGTAGTTACAGATTGCATTTGCTTTGCAGGGTTTATTGCCTGACCGAGACGAGAAACAGCTCAGTGAGGAACATATTGCTCGCTTGTTCATTTTTGCTGTAATGTGGTCAGCTGGAGCTCTTTTGGAACGGGATGACAGGATGAAAATGGAGCTGTTCCTACGGAAGCACTCTGCAGTGAAAGAACTTCCAGCTGTGAACGGAGAAGAAACCATGTTTGAATTTGGTATCAATGCCTGTGGCCAGTGGGAACACTGGTCAAAGAAGGTTTGTATGCTCAACATGCTAAGCTTTCTTAATGAGTACACAAGAAAGATATATTTGGTAAGAGGCATTTTACTTTGTTATTTAAATCCCTGCATAATTTTGTTGGGGAGATTAATCTTTTTTGAAAGATTTTTTTTCTTTTCTCTGTAAGTATCTTTGGGAGAGAATAGGAACATGCATTTGAAATAGCTCTGAAAGTGAAACAGAAGTGATCTCAGCTTTGCCTACAGTCTATTGCCCTACTATTTAAGAGCTCCCAGCAAGGAAAAGCTTTCTTCATATAACAGAGAATAGTGGAGGGAAAATATCCCATTATTCTAACATCCTTTTAGAAAAGCTTGGCAAAGTACTGATTGTTTATAAATGGATGCTTGGCTTTCAGGAAGAAAAATTTTGCTATTTTTGCTATATTGTACGTTTTTTAAAGTACATTTGGTTTTGTGTTGTGATGCAAAGTGATCGTGTGGCTGGGTAGAAAGCCTCAAACTTTTTGCATGTCTTTCTTATGCAGGTCCCTGAATATATTTACCCTAAAGATTCAGTACCAGAATATACTTCCATTTTAGTTCCAAACGTAGACAGTGTCCGAACAGACTTCTTAATGCACACTGTCATGAGTCAAGGAAAAGCTGTTCTTCTAATAGGGGAACAGGGAACAGCCAAAACAGTTATGATTAAGGTAGGTGGAATGGGAAAACATGTAGTATCTTTGTATGATAACATTGCAATAATTGACATTGGCACAAATGTTAAATTGAAGTGTAAGAGTAATTTGATTTTATGTCAGATTACACAGTTGCATTTTTACTGTGGCATTTTGCCAGTACTCACATGGCCTACAAGCAAAAAAAAAAATATGTATACTTGAGTATAAAGGGTTATTTTAAACTTTGCTAACCATGGCCACAAGGTCATGTGATAAGTGCTCTTTCATACACTTTCTTGTATTTTGAGAAGTCTAACTGGAGATTTTGCTAAGAAAATAGTGATCCTTGGAGGACTTTTTTATTTCCCTGTGCTTTGTTGGTGGTGCCATGTGTGAACTCATCTGTTGTATGCCCTTGTTGCACAGACCTTCTTCACAAACCAAACTGAAGAGAACTAAAGAATGTCCATCTTTACTCAGGGTGATTTTTTAGAGGGTAAATTTAGTGTTTATTGTCTGCTCTCTTAATTCCTTCACTGAAAATGACATATTGTTCTTTCTGTAGAAGAAAATAATAGCAGGATGTCTTAACAAATTCATGCTTGCTATATTATAAAATGGTGCAAGTTAATCATAAGACACTTACAAAATTACTAAGTTACTACAGAAGAGCTAATAATCAAAAGGCTGAACAAACCCAAATGTCATATCAAACTTGGCATCCCTTATTTAAAAAAATGCAAGTGTAATGGGTTTTGGCATGGTGTCTGTGATTTCCAGGGGAATCTGTAGACTCTTTGATCAAGGAAAGGTACTTAAATAAAACTGACCAACTGTAGGGACAGCTGAGTTTGCCATAAAGGCATCTGTACCTCCTCTGGAGGATTTGCAGAGGTCTTGCAACTGAAAATAACTAAAAAACACCGGCCTAAAGTGACCTTTGGCTTTCTTAAAATCTGGAGCCGTTTTGTGTTCCCTGTCCATGTGCTTTCTGAGCGCTGACTTAAAGCAAGTTGTACCAATGCCAGTAGCCTTTAATTCTACTTTTTCAACTTAGGTGTTGATGCCAATGTGCATGCCGGTGTAATGTCAACTTCTGTTCCTGGCACCAACTGGCAAACTATTTTAGCAGATCGAAGAGGCGGGGTCTGGGTGGTGGTCTTGATATTCTGCATACTGGATTTTGGCCAGATACTGGCAACCTCCAGCCTTCAGCTGCCATTCCTGCCCCTAAAAATAGTTGGAATTGATTCCTGGGAGCTGCTTACCCAGTGTCTATTCTATAGAGCAGGGTATGTTCGTTACACAGGGGAGCTTAATGCCAGTAGATATTTGACCTCATTTAAGGTTAGGAGTGAAAGTTAACTGCCTTCACAACTGGTCCCCTTCTGCTTTCACCTTCTGTACAGTTTTGCTTTACTATACCTTGTGGAAAAGACATTTCCAGACAAAAGCAGCTGGTTTCATGAAAAAGTAAAGACACTTCAGGTAGTAATTAATCTGAAGTAATCTTCAGTGTTGAGTAAGGTATCAGTACCTAACAAATATAGAGTTTTATTTAAGACCTTTACTGTCTATATTATTAAATGATGAATTGCAAAATATCCGGAATTTAACATGAAACTGGTATGGTAGAGTTGAAAATTGCCCCCTGAATCTAACATGCTGTTCCCTGCTCCCACATGGAATACCTTCCACGTGATGTAGTCCATGAACTGCTCCAGTGTGAGTCCTTTCCATGAGGCACAGTCCTTAAGGAACAGACTGCTGCAGCATAGGTCCACCACAGGCTGTAGTTCCTGCCAGAAAACCTGCTTCTGCACTGGGTCCTCTCCACAGCACCCAGCTCGTGTCAAGAGCCTGCTCTGATGTGGGCTCTCCATATACTACAGCTTCCTTTAGAGCACATCCACCTACTGTGAATGTGGTCCCTCCAAGCACTGCAGTGTGGATATCTGCTCCAATGTGGTCCTCTGTGGGCTGCAGGGGGATAACATGTCTTCTCCATGGGTTGCAGGGGGATCTATCCTGGAGCACCTCCTGCCCCTCTTTCTGCTCTCACCTTGGTGTCTGCAGGGCTGATTTTCTCCCATTTTTTCTCACTTCTCTCTCTCAGCTGCCAGGGAGTATTTTGCCCATTCTTACACAGAGTGGCTCTGGCAGGTCTTTTACAAGTGCTGGGACTGCCTGTGTCTGACATGGGAAAGCCCTGTCCTCTTCTTACAAGGGGCTGCCCCACAGCCCCTGCTGCCAGCACCTGGGCACCTGCACCAGTGTATTTTGTGTAAACTGTTGGATCCCTGAGGACAGGTCTGAGCAGTGCCCTGCACCAACCCATCAGCTGTCAAGGATACTCTCAGTTACTGATGTATGTACATTGGCATGCGTAGATGGTAATTTGTGCAATGTCTGAGAAAATCTTATTTCTGAAGGGCACCTTTTCTTAAGTTGAGATCATTTTATCAACAAAACAAACCGTTTAACGCTATTC
Organism: Nycticryphes semicollaris; assembly: GCA_013400055.1. Lineage (NCBI taxonomy): Eukaryota > Metazoa > Chordata > Aves > Charadriiformes > Rostratulidae > Nycticryphes > Nycticryphes semicollaris. Next base: position 342,868 of record VXBJ01000259.1, read on the forward strand.
ATCAAAATATTTTGCGGGAGCTTATCTTTCTTGGGGGGAGCTGTATCTTCCTTGTTATTGTCACAGAGTGTATGTCTCACTGGAGCTGTTTGTAGAGTGTTTAAACCGCAGTGATATGGGCTTATTTTTCTGAGGTACCAAAATGGGAACAATTGTAGTTAACCCTGTTATAAAGATAAGGATTTAAATTATATTCAACTTTGTCATCACTGCAGAGGGATTAATGTTTGAAATCTGGAATTTTTAATACTATTTTTATGTCCCAGGATTCCTGTTAAACAAAACATTTCCCAGGCTTTATATATATGCCTTGGTGTGACTCCAGGGTTACATCTTTTTCTTTCCAGTTCTGTTATAAAACCTCATGAAATGCAAAAAGTGGAACTTTGTTACTTTAGGGCATCAGTGGCAGCTGTGGGAATTATATGCATTCATAAAACCAGGGATTCCTTTCTTCATTTAGAGAGGATAGCTATCAGTAAATGCGCTGTAGTTGGGTTTGATTTTACACAACCATTCCTTCACACCGCCTTTGTTGTAAGATATGGGGCTGTAGTGCAAACATGAAAAAGGATTTGGTTTTTCACTTGTTCTTTGCAGACTGCTGTAATAGATCATCACTAACAGCTTGAATTTAGAAAAACCCTGACAATCACTGGCAATCACAATCACAAAGTTTATTTGCATCTTGAGTTGTCACATGTCTATTTGTTGTAACACTTAGTGAACTCTGTTAAAAGCTTACAAATTTTAATATATTGAAACTTTATGCAAAACATTAACTGAGATTTTGTTTGAATTTCAATTTGGATATTATATATTTATCTTAAATAAATTGCTGTTTGACATTTGGAATTTAATAGCAGGACTGAGGTTTTGTATATGTCTGATTTTTGCAAGGCTGCTGAGCATCTGCATCTCCTTTTGGCTGAATTCACCTGGAGTTACTGGTGCAGTTTACTTAAAATTGGTTTATCTTGCAGGATTATACAAGCAAGTATGATCCTGACGTTCACTTGACCAAATGCCTAAACTTTTCTTCTGCAACTCTGCCAAATATGTTTCAAAGAAGCATAGAAAGTTACATAGATAAAAGAATGGGCACCACTTATGGTCCTCCGGCAGGGAAGAAAATGACTGTCTTTATTGATGACATCAACATGCCTGTGATTAATGAATGGGGTGATCAGGTAAAAGGAAAATTTCACATTTGGGAATTGATGGTTTTACTATTTCTAATGGAAATGCTCATCTACAGATTGGAAAAATAGGAAAGTTTAGGAACAAGGTATCATCATATGGACTAGAACAATTATATTACCTAAAAGTAATTTCTTTAAGCCAGTTTTTCCAAGAATGATAAATTGTAAATCCCAAAAGATTAGGGCCAGCCTCAAGCCACTTGGTGCAATCATTGTAGCTTTTAAGCCTTTTGTTTTGGTTACACATAGAGCTTGCAGAATTTCCAAACTAGCTGTATTAAGAACCAGTCTGGGAAAGGAGACTCCTTCCTTCTTCCATCTGCTCTGGGCTTCAAAATACAGTTATTATTAGGTGAAATCTAACATCACAGCTGACATCCAGGACTAATGAGATGTCTTGAGGTTCTATAAATGAATACTTGTAGACATATGCTCTGAAAATCTGACCTAAAAAAAAAAAATTAGTGCTGAGAAAACCTAATTTTCCTGCTCCCAGTATAGCTCTGTAATTTTGTTCTCTCACTGTCTCTATACAAGTGAATGTGTGACTATAGTTTGTGCTAAACTAACCATTCTTTGTCACTGTCTATGTGCCTGCGCCAATCTGAATATGTAGGCCTGCTTGAAACTTTAAAGTACTGAAGCTTCTCAGGTTGATATTATGGAAATCCAGTTGAATGTCTGACCTCATGTCCACAACACATACAGCACATGAAGCTTATATGCAGCCAGTTCACTGCATCAAATTGCTTTGTACCTTGTTGCATGGCTTTATCAATTGGTGAAGGGTCCAGCAGAATACTTGAAATTAAGAAAGATAAAAGACATTTTTCCTTCTTTCTCCTAATTTCTTATACATGAAATTTCCTCTTTTCTTTCTTTTTTAATTTTTTTTTTAAGTTGAGAACCCTGAAATACTCAACCGCTCCATTTCTTTTTTTTTTTTTTGGTGATAACTAGATCACCAATGAGATTGTGAGACAGCTGATGGAACAGAAAGGTTTCTACAATTTGGAGAGGCCAGGAGAATTCACGAATGTGGTTGACATCCAATTTGTAGCTGCTATGATTCACCCCGGGGGAGGTCGGAACGACATCCCACAGCGCCTGAAACGCCAGTTTACCATCTACAACTGCACGCTGCCTTCCAGTTCCTCTATTGACAAAATATTTCGAACAATAGCTGAAGGCTATTTCTGTGAACAGCGAGGTTTCCCCACAGAAATATGTAGACTGGCTTCAGCATTAGTGTCTACAACTCGAAAGGTTTGGCAAACAACAAAAGCAAAGGTAAAATGATGTCTGTTAAGAAGCCATTGAAACATCTGTACCATGACCCAGGTCTTTTGTACTGTCATGTGTGTTCATACTTCATATTGTCAAGCTGTGACCTGTATGTATAACTGCTTGCTCACACCTCTATTCTGAACTTGTTGCTATCACTGCCCACTTAGCTGACTAAAACCACAATCATATGCAGTGCCCTGTATAGCTAGTATAAGAATTACATTATGGAATAAAATGTATAGGAAGATTTAGGTGTCTTTTGGTTGAGAAAATGTCAAGGACATAAGGAACCATAAATTAAAAAATTAAATAGGAATCTTCTACAAAGGTGCTTTGGATTGTCAGAAACTTTAAAGATCTGAATTAAAGGAAAGAAGTCCAATTTGGCAGAGAGGGAATCAGTTAAAAACAAATGAAACCTGGTATTTAGTAAATACTAAATATTTACTTTTTCCTTTACAAACAGATTGCAAAAACATTTATCTGCAATTCCTAAGCAAATGTTGCTTTGAAATAGAAAATAAAATTGATGTGTAGAATGGATTTTGAACAGTTAAGAGAAAAATTCCAGCATATAAATGTGTGCCAAATTTGATTGTCTAATGAAAAAAGTGGAATAGAATGGTGAAAAGATAGGGATAGGCATGGATTTGATAAATTATATTTTCTAGTCCAAAAATGGTTGGTTACAATATTCCAAACAATTCAACTGTAGACATAAACTTGGCTCACAGAAATAGAGAGACTTCTAGTGAAACTATTGATCAGTCAGCAGCCAACCACTATATTCAACAGAAATGATCCTTACTACTGCTAATTAACTGCCTACAGAGAAAATGCAGCTTTTGCCAAGTTGTTAATTTTTTTAAAATCCTCTTTCCTCATCTTTCTGCTCTCTTTTCTTTGCTTTTCCTTGTCTGTTTTTCCTTTTCTTCATGAACTTTTCCTCACACGTTCTTGGAAAGGACAAAAGAGAGTGACAGAAGTGATCTAGAAGAAAGGACAGGAACACCACCATGGGTTACGTAATGCTGACATTTTTACTGTGGCCTTTAATGTCATTGTTAACTAACCTGTCTCTGGTACCCTTCAGCCCATGTTCCCGGGACTTGAATGATTTTAAGAAACTCAAGTGAAATCTATGTGAAATTAAAGAGCTAATCATCGCCACTGTCATTTCTTCATTTTTACCTTTGCCTCTTAAATGCCAAGCATGTATTTCTGCTTTAATGCAATACTGATTTTGAAGCTCATAAAAATTTCTATATTCGTTTAATACTATATAGAAAATATTTTTACTTAATAGTTATTCAAATATAGTTTATTCCATTATTTTGTAGATGTTACCAACTCCAGCTAAGTTTCATTACATCTTTAATTTACGAGACCTCAGTCGTATTTGGCAAGGAATACTTACAGTTACTCCTGAAGTCTGCCAGAGCATCAGTGTTTTGGTAGCCTTGTTCCAGCATGAATGCAGACGTGTTATTGCAGACAGATTCATTGGCCAAAGTGATAAAGACTGGTTTGAAGATATGATGAAAAAGGTAGTGTAATAACGTTCAAGTATTTGCCACAGAAAGAGGCCAATGAAGTGTTTAATTACTAAGGTAAACATTAATGTATTGTTGTAGATTGCTGCTGCAGAACATGGTCAAAATCTATTTGAAGATGAATCTACAGAACTATACTTTGTGGATTTCTTGCGGGATGTCCCAGAAGCTACTGGAGAAGAACCTGATGATGCAGAGTTGAAGGCTCCTAAAATTTATGAGCTTATCCCTTCTTTGGATTATTTGGCTGAAAGATTACAGATGTTCATGCAACAGTACAATGAAACAATCAGAGGATCAAGGATGGATTTAGTATTTTTCAAGGTATTAGTGCCTGTAATTTTATTAATACAGAAAGTGCCCAGTCTTTTGCACTTACTGAGACATAGATCTTGAATGTTTCTATCAAATTATCTTGGAAGAGAGCTCATAATGGCTAACCCTGTATCCAGTGAGCCTTACACATAAACTCTGTAAACTATGCTGCTGTCTCCTCTCTGCCTTCACTCCCATAAATTATTCCATGTCTTTGCAGTTCCCAACTTTTCTTTCTCCTGCAGTGCATAATGCAAAGCGTGACTCGTTTGTTTCTACAGTGCACATTGTGAATGTTATCTTGCATCTCTGGATCTTGCCTCTTTCTCAAAAGTGTCTTGATGCTTGATGCTTTCTTCAGCTTCACACCGGGTGCTTTAACAGATTATTAGGGCATTTCAAATTACTTATTTGTCTATGATAAATACAGCAGTTGAATAAGAAATGTCTATAGTGTACTTACGTTTTACAGCCTATTTAAAGTGCTTGTAGATAGCTCAGCTAAAAGTTTGGAGAAGAGTGTTAATCTGCATCCTTTCTACTCTTCCTTCCATCCCCTAAGGGGCATGTCCTCAGTTCTGCTGAGTGCCAACACTGCGTATGACATTTCTTCATCTGAGCTTGATACAAGGATATTTCTCTTGTGCTAGCCCTGCTGCTGAGTGAAGTCAGGGGCAAATATCTTACTGATTTTGACGATACAACACCAACTCTGTGGCGTGAGCTCTAGAGAAGGCATCTGCACACAGCTCAGTGATGTGCTTGTAGATGAATATACATTACATAATTTTTAAATCTTTTCATCCTTTTTTTTCTTAATACACAGGATGCGATCATCCATTTGATTAAAATATCACGGATTATTCGTACTCCACAAGGAAATGCATTGTTGGTGGGTGTGGGTGGATCTGGAAAACAGAGTTTGACCAGACTAGCATCATATATTGCTGGATATGAGACCTTTCAGATTACTTTAACAAGGTAACACAATGCAGCCTACATAGACAATTGCCATAGGACAACTTGAAATGCAAAGCGTTTCATTCTATCCCTCAGTGCAGGCTACGTTTTCAGTCAAAAGCACAATGTAAATGTGTAAATGCACAGTCTAGAGATGACAGATCCCAGGTCTTTGGTTTGGTGCCTTTATGCTATTGACAAGAAATCTGTGTTTCCTTCAGTATTGGATCTGCAATGTACCGCTGTGCAATCCCACTAAAACACCATTTTGCACAAAAGGTAACATTTACTTGGTTTCTTTTCAGAGGGAGAAAGAGTTGGAGGAAGAGAAGTATAGAAAGAGGACAAGCACAATATTGCTTGTTCTCTCAGTCTTTATACTCTGGATGTAGTTTTGAAACTGTCCCTGTCATTCCTGACAAGAGGACTGGAAGAGATCTCTCCAAAGCTTGGGCAGCATTGCCACCTGATTGTCTGGAGGGCATTACATTTAAACCTTCCTGAAGTGACTGGGAGTAACCACTGCCTTCAACCTATTCCCTTCTTGACAGAGGGTTTGCAGGGGTGAGCACTGAGGGCTGGCAGTGTGTATTTCACCCTGTAGACTACTCAGTACACTGAGAAATCTTCCTTAGTGAGATATATTAGGTCTTTGAACAATGTCAAGAGGTTTCTGATGAAAGGAAAGAGAAAGACAGACATATCTTGGCCTTTTGCTGTGTCCCAGAAGCAGAGGGAAGGAATGGTGGGAACAAAAAAAGGAGGGAAAGAGTTAGAGGCACAGAATACAGTCCCTAGACTTACAGGATTCAAAATGCATTGATAAGGCAAATAAATATTTCTGTCACTTGGGAAGTGTTCATTTGCTGAGGCTAACTGCAAGTGGGCTAAAAGAAGGTAGCTGAAAGTGTGTCTTTACAAAACAGGTAGTAATCTTTTGCAATTTGCCACAGGAAGCTGTGGAAAACAATATCAGCAAGTTCATAAAAGCATACCGAAAGGACAAGGTGGACATACCTTCTAATATTGCTAATACAATGGCTGTCAATATGGAGGGGGGAAGAAAGAAATGAGCAGTAAAGAGAGAATGCTGGCTCATGTTTTCTCTCTAAGTAGCATTTCCCATTGCCAGTGTTGCGTATCGAGCTAGATGGCCTACTATTGACTCAATAGACAAGTTCTTATGTTCTTCAGACTACCACAAATCACTTTAATAACTATAGCTGACCCATTCAAACTGAAGATTTGGGTTGTTTTACAAGTTTTGCAGTGCTTCCTTTAGGGGTATCCATAGGCCAGTGGTAAGATGGAGCTGGGACAGGACCAGGAGATTTTCTGTATGGCAAATTTAATCCAAAAATTGAATAGTGTTTTCAAATACTGGAGAATTGGTCATGTGTGTATTGTAAATATTACTTATGACTTTGAAGAGTCTCTTGGAAATAAGAAGCTCATTTCAAAGAAACGAGGTTCCTAATTTCAGTTTTAATTGGCTAAGAACATAATGGACACAATCTGCCATTTTATTAACCTTACTTTACCTCATTTTATATTCCATAATCTGAAATCTATAGTTGAATTTGTGTGGACTTGATGTGACTCTTATTCATGTGCACCAGCCATAAGAGGCATAGAGAAAGAACCAGTCATGGTGTCAATTTGCAGCAGAGCTGATCAGCCCAAGTGATAGTGTTCAAACAGCATTTATGGGTCTTGATTTCAGCTAAACCAAATGACACCATAACACCCTCAGTCTTGGTTATTCTTGTCTCTTAATGATTTCCTTTAACCTGCTCTCAATATCTTTCAAAGATAATGCAGCTGTATGTACATAAGGGTGGCAGGTATCAGAACCTACTTGACAACTTAATCCAACTGTATTAACCTACAGTTCCAATAAAGAGTTTATATCTGCAAACTGTAGGGATGCAAAGCAGCATGATCATTCCCTTAGACATAGTATTGCTTTTACCATCCTTTTTTTCAGCATGTTATTTTGTTGATTTCACCTCCTTTCCCGTGATTTGTAGTACTGATCATTCCCTTTGGGAAGATGTTTAAGAGAAAAACCCTAAAAAAAAAGAAACTGGGAGATACAGTATTAATTTTTTATGTATTTTTTTTTTCTTGCTGTAAGGAAGCTGAGCCAGATGATAGATACTTCCTAAACTGATCTCTAATTTTTTTTTCTCACTTTTTTTAAACCTTTTCTATCCCAGAACATATGCCACCAATAACCTTTTGGATGATCTGAAAATCTTGTACCGCACTGCTGGGCAACAAGGAAAGGGCATTGTTTTTATATTCACAGACAACGAAATCAGAGATGAATCTTTTCTTGAGTACATGAACAATGTTTTGGCTTCAGGTGAAGTTTCAAATCTTTTTGCACGAGATGAAATAGGTGAAATCACGCAAGACCTGCTACCGGCAATGAAGAAAGAGTACCCAAGGCGTACTCCCACTGGTGAAAATCTTTATAATTACTTTCTTGCTCGAGTTCGTAATAACCTGCATGTGGTTCTTTGTTTTTCTCCTGTTGGGGAAAAATTCAGAACTCGTGCACTCAAATTTCCGGGTCTGATTTCAGGCTGTACTATGGACTGGTTCCAGCGCTGGCCTAAAGATGCTCTTGTAGCAGTTGCACAGCATTTTTTAGTTTCCTACCATATTGAGTGCACAGATGAAGTGAAACAAAGTGTTGTTAGCACCATGGGAACATTTCAAGATATTGTAGCTGAAAAAAGCGTTGAATACTTTGAACGATATAGGCGAAGAACTTTTGTGACTCCAAAATCATACCTGTCCTTCATTGGAGGCTACAAATCTATTTACAAAGAGAAGTTTGCCAGTGTTGGAAGTTTATCTGAACGCATGAGAACAGGTACTGTAAAATCTATTTGGGTTTTGTTTGGTTTTTTTTTTTTTATAAAGGCAAGAAGAATCTGAGCAAAAGAATAAAGAATGTAAAAATATAGATTATTAGACATCCAGAGATTTAGCTTTTGGATTTAAATTGGTGAACTCACTTTCATTTGGAAGCAGAGTCCTGTATTTTCAAATGTGTTGTGTGTGGTTACAAAATATATGGGGGTTTATTTCAGTGAACTTGGTGAATGTTGCAGATTGCAGGTGAGATTTTGAAATAGTATTAATTAGCAGTTAATATTCCTGAACCTCCTGCTTTGACATGTGTCAAGGGACTGCAGAGATCCTGTTTTTCACGTTTAGACATACTAAAAGTAAATATGAGGAAAGGCAAGTAAATGTTCAGATTCAGTCATTCTGAAAAATCTTAAATGAACAGGTAGGTGCCGAATGTAAAATTTCCAAAATATTGCACAAGGTCATACAGAGTAAACAGACAGCTCAGAAACTGTCCAGCGTTTGGGAGTGAATATGAACTTAAACGGTTTCTACTACCAATTGTAGAACTGAGTTATGTACACATATTTCTGTAGGCAAGGAATGGCTGGCTGCATGAAGCGAATGTATGTGGGGTTTTTTTTGAGGGTTAGAAAGATTTACATGATGCATTTACATTTACATGCGTGCATTGACATATAAGGACTTTTATACTTGTAACTTTTCTAAGTGTTACTCTCATCATTTGATAAAAGTGTTAGAGCACTGCACTACTCCAAAACTTTAGTTTCGTTTATCCCTATATTATCTGGATGTTCATGTAATATTGAATTTAGAAGCTTATCCTAGTGTCCTTGTGTCTTCACTTATGTTGCTCAGGATGCCAGCTTCTTCCTCTTTGTTTCGTACAGTGAGTACAGCTTAGTAACTTCTTATGGTCTCATGGATTTCTGAAATTGAACACATAACTCATAATACTAATGCTTTCTGATATGTGTTTAATAGTGTGTCCCTCTCATATATAAGCATATAAATAAGTGATCAAGTGACAGATGCTGAAGACTCTTACCTGTTTGAAAAAAAATAAAAAGAAAAGAAAAATTAAATATCGAAGGGATATTATGCCTGCTAAATTTTGGTGTTCAACAAATGGGATCACTCACTGGGGTTCCTAGATATGAATCTGAGTGGCTCATTCTAAGTATCCAGATTGCTTCACTGAAGTTGCGCAGTAGGTCTTCCTGTTGCTTCAATGGAATTTGTTCAACACAGGTCTTGCAAAACTGATGGAAGCCGAGGATTCAGTAAATCAGCTCTCCAAAGAGTTGGTGATGAAGGAGAAAGATTTGGCTATAGCTTCCAAAAAAGCTGATGAAGTTTTATTGGAAGTAACTATGAAAGCTCAAGCTGCTGAAAAAGTGAAAATGCAGGTGCAAAAGGTAAAAGACAAGGCACAGGCCATTGTGGATGACATTGCCATTGATAAAGCAGCAGCAGAAGAGAAGCTTGAAGCTGCAAGACCTGCACTGGAAGAAGCTGAGGCAGCCCTGCAGGTCAGAATCAAGGATGTTCTGAACACGCATATAATTAATGATCGTTATTTGTAATAATATGGATTATGCTTCTGACTTAAAAAAAAAA